>VOPJ01000015.1:0-55087 GCA_014673585.1 Semibalanus balanoides
ACAATCACAAAAAAACAGACCCGGATTTCGGCTGTCGTCCCGGATGCGTGCGGCACGCTTCGCTCGCGTATAGCCCATGTATCGTCCCGGGGGTGTATCGGCCACGACGGGCGGGTCGGATGCGTCGGAAATGTCTAAGGCCTTCGACTTCGAGTCGGCCTCGCGTCGCGAACGCGGATCAGCTGGCTTGAAGTCGGTTTTGCGGGCGGCGGGAGTGCATGATGTGACACACGCAGTCGATACGCGCCCACTTCCGTGCAGATAATGACATGTTTTCCGACCCGCCGTCGACTTAAAATAGACAGGCCGAACGACCGGTGAGACCGGAACAAAGCCACCGTACAGGTGGGCTAATACAGCAGACGCGATCGCGTTACTCGGCTGTGACAGTTTGTGACGGGTTGGTGGCAAGTTCCTGTGACGGTTTCTGCGCAACAATGCATCGGAGGATGCCGTGACACTGCGATTGGCAAATCATCCGAAATGCATCGCCGCAAAAAGAAAAAGGCATCCACTTTCGCCACAGCGTGCATAACTCGTACACACACACACACTGCAATGTAAAAGTTCTTGTAAGTGCCATCGAGTGTCCAAGTGAAAGTGCACTTGAGTGCTGAAGAGCGAAGAGGTGACTCGGAGAAATTCGCGCACCGTGATCGAGCGAGTCGATGCGACATGGACAGTTCGACACGTCACTATGTGGTCGACCAGGATAAACCAAGACAAACGTAACGACCCATCCGCCCTGTGAAAATGAACGCGTACGCACCGCTGACAAAAACGAGCGAACAGCCACGCAATGGCCGCGGCACGGCGATCGTAACAAGAGCTGCCAGGACTGGACTGAGGTCGGCAGCTCCGATTTTAACGCGCTAATGACCAGTGACTGTGCGTTAATGATTCGCGTAAGGCTGACGAGACGAAACGCTCCCTGCGCACGACACAGCGATCGAGCTGTTTTACGACGATATGTTGCGCTCAGATAACCATTGGCATATTTAAATTAGCAGGGGGTTCTCAAACCAGAACAGTGGGCAAACAGCTCGGGCTCAAGGTCAGACCAGGGATCAGATTTTAGCGTCCGCGTTCAAGTCTATCACTGCTAATTGTTAAACGCCGGCAGCAGCAAACGCTACCGATACATAATTTGTATCATTAATCTTAAAACTAGTTACATTTATGATGGAAGACCAAGACATCCGCAGCATTTTTTTTACATACCGAATCGTTAAGCCACCAGCTTACTTTCAGCCGGTTTCGCGCAGCCATATTGCCTTTTGGTTGAGCTCATCTAGTCTAACGTTCCAGTACGTGGTGCAAAGTACGTGGGTATCACCTGACGTCCACCTGTATCCATTCGCCGCACACCACAGCTCTTGCCAGTCGGACGCCTAATTGCCTATCGCAGGCCCGACGATCTAACACCAGAACACCTACTTAACACAGATAACTATCATCGGTCGGGCCAGCTATGGCACCAACTGGCACCAACTGGCACCAACCGTCTGCGTCCACCTCCACTGCTGATCTGGCAGCTCCAGTGTGGCCATATTTGTGCTGCTAGTCGCTCGCGTTCCAGCGCGAGCCTGCCACTATCTAAGACAGGCAAAGCTTCGACTTCTTGAAGGTAAACCTCGAGCCAATTTGTTCCTTACCTGGTCACACACATCTTAGCCAGGTTCCCAAAGTTTGTCATTACCCGTCGCGACCCTCTGGTGGTCGCACGCCTGACAACTACCGCATATCCCTGACCCCAAACGATGGGTCACGACATAAAATATCACCACCAATTAGTCACGACACAAAATGTCCCAGGTATAGGTCAGAACACTTCGGAAGCCCATCATTCGATGTGACCTCGCCGTTGTAGCTATAAGTGGGCTTCTTACCTAGGGCTTCAACCCAACCTAGAATCTGCCATCGCCACCTATCTGGATCACCGTCGACAGAGCGCCGATCTATAATAACCAAGAACTTAAACAACAATTATAAACTTCCGCCATTTCGTTCAGGGACATAAACTCACTTCCACTGCTGAAAAGCGTCTGCTTTTCGTCACCCCATGACCGCGGCGGAGTTCAAACAAGCTGAGCCAGCACACTCGGACAACACACGTCAGCTTTCCAGCGGAGAAGCCGGCGATGTCTGCCGGGGCCGCACTGCTCTGGTCGTTACGGCCGTCACCCGCAGGCGGTACTTGGTGAGAAAAACGACACCAGCCCCCCCAGACACAGCGAACACCGCCACTGAGCTGGCGCAGTCAATAATCAAAATGGCCACAGATGTCTCTGTCTTTCAGCTCTCGCTCGACGAGACGGAAGCCAGAGTTCGAACGTCAGTTCCGTTCGTGACCTGGACACTCACAGGCGGTAGCTCCGCTCGTCGCGACGCTTAGTCACGGGGCAGCAACACGGGACTGGATCGTCACACTACCGTTCATTCGTCACGGCCGTGATGCCGGCCCCGCTGCCAGGCGTCCCGTCACCCCCGCACACCCACCGCACACGATCTACATCCCCGCCGCCGGCCCCGATACGGCCCGTTACATTACGTCTGCGCCGAGGTCCGCTGAGCTACATACCAGCTCGGTTCAGCTCGGTTGAGCTCCGTTCCAGCTCCGTCCCAGCTCCGTCCCAGCTCCATCCCAGCTCCATCCCAGCTCCGTCCCAGCTCCGTCCCAGCTCCGTCCCAGCTCCGTCCCAGCTCCGTCCCAGCTCGTCTCAGCTTGTCCATCTGTCCAGCTCCCCGCAGACAGCCGTCTGGTGCCCCACACAGGCCGTCATTATGTCCAACTACCGTCATCAACGCGACACAGTCATAAATAATAGTCAGCTCCCGGCAGCCCTTTGGACGCGACAGGCGCGTCATAAAACACTGTCGGCGAGCGAACAGAGTGGGGTGGCTGGCTCGTCAGCAGGACGCCGTTCGAGACGTCAGACATGACGGGAGCTCGTCAAGCAGTGGCCGCGGTCAGCGGCAAAAACACTGCCGCCAGACCCCCCAAGCAGTGTCACAGTTATTACTGGAGACGGCGAGAGAAGAACGAGAACACAAAAACGACGGTTAGCATTACGGACATTACCCCATTTAGCTCCACCTTAAGCACCCCATTTCCGCTAAATAACACCGTTTGGCGGCGTTTTGACGAAGTTTCTGCGCCGAACGGTAAAAACGCCAGCCAAATGACCGAGCCTCCAGAAATCACCACCGTCAGTATAACTCTCAGTTGCCAGTCTGTGATTTATACCTGTCTAGAGAGGTTAAGGGCACACACGCGGCGTCCTAGCGGCCGCCGGGCCCCGAAACGATTGCACCCCGTCGGCGGTCCGAGCGCGCCTCTCGGAGTAAACATCTGCCGGCATCCGGGTGCCCACTTTATTCGCGTGTTGACCCTCCGAGACGTGCACACACAGCTTCATAAACAAAGGCGCGGCGGGCGGGCCACGATAGCCATTATGCAGGCCGGCAGCAGGAGCGCCTGCGCGCCATCTACCGGCCAACCCTCCCGTCGTTATCCACGCAGCGCCCCTCCGCAGCTGACGGTCCGGGCTGGGCGGCACGGCACGGCGCGGCACGGCGCGGCACGACACGGCACGGCACGGCGCGGCGCGGCACGGCACGGCACGGCACGGCACGGCACGGCACGGCACGGCACAGCACAGCACGGCGCGGCACGGCACGGCACGGCACGGTACGGTACGGTACAGCACGGCACGGCACGGCACGGCATGGCACGACACGGTACAGCACGGCACGGTACAGCACGGCACGGCACGGCATGGCACGGCATGGCACGGCATGGCACGGCATGGCACGGCATGGCACGGCATGGCACGGCACGGCGCACACGTCTCCTCATCGGCACACGCCGGGGAGCCATGCAGCCGCTCAGCGTTATCTACGCGTCGGCAGCATCAGATGATCCTCACCACCGCCGTCGCCGCCGATACCACAGCCGCCGGCGGGAGGCAGAACGCCGCGCAACTCGTTATCTCTCACCGCAGCCGCACAGGGGCGACAAAAACCTGCCGAAGCCGCGCCGACAGCGGGGTATGGCCGGTTAGACTGGCGATGTGGACTCTCCCTCGGCCCTGACACAGGGGCAGGATTCCCCAGACCTGCACCGGCACAGGGCTGGCGGTCCAGCGGCACCGGCCGCCCCGCGTCAAGGCCAGGTAAAACGTGCCAGCGCCCAGATTCAATTCGTTAGACTGGCCGACAGCGGCGGACACAACGAGCCAAGTTGTGCGCCGGCAGCCGGGCCGTGCCATGAAACACTAATAACGGGGCAGCACGTGACCTCGGCGCGCTGAGTAATGCTCCTTCTGCAGTGTCGCCTAAAACGCTCGTCAGGAAAGCGATACGTCAGACATTCACCAGGAAGCTCAACCTACACGCGGTCGATAGCGACACACTAAAACACGGCCGATAGTCTCGATGCCTATAATACTATAATTGGCCGTTCCGCCGTTATGGTTCATAATTAGACTAAGCTGACTAAAAGGGTTGTGGCGACCCCAGGTGGATAGCGTGCAGTGGACTCCCTGGAGAGGTGTGGGTGAGTACCCGTGTCTGATCCAGCCCCCTCGCGTCCCGGGAGCAGGTGGCCGCCCTCGTTGCCGCCGCCGCCCTCTGCCGCCCCCGCCTGACACGTGTCCAGACTGCCGTAATCAGCTGCAAAAACAGCACTCAACCAAAAACAGCAGCGCAGCGCTGACCGGCACCGACAGCCACATTCAGACACTCCACCAATTAAATCCCATTCACCGCCAGCTGGCCGTGCGTCGATCCGCGAACGGCAAAAACACGGGAGACCTTTCGCCGCGGTCCGGCGGACGTGCTGGTCCGCCTCTGAAAACTACCGACCGCCGCCAGGGACGTGCGCGCGCGCGGGGGGCGCGGGGCCGGCGGTGGCGAAGCGCAGGAATGTTGCGCGGGTGTTGCAGGACAATCCAGCCGCCCGGCTGGGCTTGTGGGAGGTCCCGAGGGTGCTCCGACCGAAATCCCCGGCGGCCGGTCTCGGCCCATTACCAACAAATGCACACCGGTACAAATGCACGGGTTCACTAACACGTGCCCCCCCTGCCGCTCGCGTGACACCGTCTCAGGCAGCGGTGGTGACGTGGGACGGTCACGATGCGACCCGCCGGGTCTGGGTCAGAGATGGGAGGTGGATGACTGTAGTCAGATTCAAGTCAGCGATCAATGCCACGCAGGCTACGGCCTTGAGAGGAAGTCCAGGGCCATGATTGCAGGCGCTTCCTTGACCTCGAAACCAGCCAATTTGCGTGGATGAGCCTGGAAGCAGACTAATTCCTCCTGATGAGTCTATTTCTGTACAGAAGCCTGGCGACCGATCACGGAACTAGCAATTACCGCTCGATAAAAGATACATCACGGTTACGATCCTATCCCCTGCCCTCCCCCGATCTGCTAGACTGGCCTGCGGGGCCGCACCACCCGTTCCTGCCCGTAGCGATACGTTACGGCTTCTGAAGCTGTCGCCGCGGTACCCGGGCCACCGTTCGCAGCGTCTCACCTGGAACACACAGAGAAACGGCGGACGTCAGAACAAAGCCCCGGCAATTACCGCACAACAATGGGGTGCCAAATCAGACACAGCCGCTCACCGATGTTGTGGCACCGGCACAAAGGCGCGCCAGGAGCGAGGTTAGAAGGACGGCGGCACGGGAGGCTGTCTGTGGCGGCCGGTGATGTGAAAGGCACGAGCGGCCCATCAGGAGATTATAATCGGCAACGACGCTGTCTAGGCCCGCCGGAGCACGACCCGGGGTACGTAACTCACAATCAGCGAGATGGTGACACGGAGAAAAGGACAGCGTCAGCGTCAAGTTTGAGCTTATTGTGTAACCGCTCGGTCATGCCTAAAAACCAGCGCCGGAGACAGGCTGGATAGTGAAAAGGCTTTCCCTTTGGCAGGCCGTTTGGGAGGCTCGGACGCGGACAAATCATGTCCGAGATCAGAGATCAGAACGCCGATGAGGAGTGGAGAGCAGAGATAGCGAACATGCTGCTGTCGCCACTCTGCTACCTCCCACCATCACGCACACAGCACGACGTACCAGCGCCCCACGAATGTAAACACGCCTCGTAACGCTCGATTTCACTGGCCGGCTGCCTCCTTATTCCTGATGACCAGCCACCACCCAGGAAGCCGCCCAGCTCCCCGTCTCCCTCTCTCCCGTCCTGACCATGCTCTCTCAGTCTGCTCGAGCGTCCTGCTCGCGGCCAGGGAGCGTCATTACGCGTCCGACAGTCGTCGGTAGCGGCGGCCGCTGGGCCGACATCCGGTCGACACCTGTTTATGCGTGCCGCGCGGTCGGCCGCCATCTGATTACCAGTTTACTTTCTCCGGGCCGGGCCGGCGGCGCGCTCCGTGACACGGGTTAATGAAGTGTCTCTCTGAGGAGGGCGCACCACTGGAGTACGGCCGCTCGAGTGACACCGGCCGCCCCCGCCGCCGCCGCGGTGGTGGTGTCTGGCAGAAGTGGGCCATATGCGCCGCACCTGCGTAGGGCCGCGTAAGGCCAAGCCTGTCGGTCGGTCACACTGGTGTCAGCGGGCAGACCAGCGGGCAGCGGGCAGACGCAGTAACGCACACCGCGCCGTCACGGGTACGGTGCCAGCAGAAGCCACAACAGAGCCAGCCGCCCACCGGCAGGTCCCACGCGACACTGTCGGCCTTGGTCGCATCCAGATATTTTGTTTATTGGGGTTTTGGGGCGCGCCGAAAACAATCGGATCCAGACAGCCCAGGGCACTAGTGAAACAGACTGAAATGCGAACAGTGGCCTTCGCTAAACAATAACGAGATCGAACCCGCGAGTCGATACATCACATGTGTCCCGCAAAACGTACAACTGCCAAATATAGACATCAATGACCTAAAGAGCATATCCCCGATATGACAAGGTAGATACTATCGTTCACAAGACAATGTAAGATACCTCGAGGTATCATCGAACCAATCCGACCGTGTACGGATCTGACGCCCAATGAAAGGCCTGGGATCTGAGCCCCCTCCATCACTCCCTCTAATCAGATATCAATCAGGTGGCAGGCCGCCCCCACGTCACCGACCCTCGTACCGCGGCGCCTCCGCTGACCTCTCGTGGCCTCTCGCTGATCACCTCTCGTGCTCTCCGCTGAATCTCCGCTCGTGCTCCTCCCCCACTTTGGAATCACCTCTCGTGGCTCTCCGAGTGTCGTAGTACCATGAGCGGGTCGACTCAACTCGTACATCGTGTCACGTCACAACACCGTGATGAATCACCTCCTCAGCGGTAGCCGGCCGGCACAGCTCTCCACACAGCCGCCGTGACTACTCGAGAACTCCTACTTATACCGGCCAGCGACGCTCGCTATCCTGAGCTGATTGTTACCCAAGGTCGCTGGCTACCTCTGGCCACTCGCTACCCCGGGCCATCTGCGGGCCACTCCCTACCCTGGGACGTCCGCTACCCCAGAGACGCCCACTCATCATGATCTGCGTCACTCCCTCATAAAGGCGTACAGCCGGCTCTATAGACGCCCACATGGAGAGGAGAACCGAAGAAGGAGATGTGGGTGCTCTCGAAACATGAGAGCGGCCGCTCCCGGGCTACTCTGTCGGCCTGTTTACTCAGCCTGCAGCCCTTTCAGATGGGCTAGCCGCCGGCCGCTGCGGACAAACACTTGAGGCCATCCCCTCGAGACCGTTCCCGGAGCCGAGTGTCGTCCCAGAGAAGAGCTGGCCGTCCCATGGACCGGCTGACGCTCCTGAGTACTGACGGCCAGCGGCGCTGCCGGCAGCGCCATGGCTGTATACTGTAGTGTATAGTACCCGGCCAGAGTCGGCAGCCGGTGCAGGCTGGCGGCTGTTGGTCCTTTGTTCGACACCGGCTAACGGCGGTTCGTTAGGCCGATTCAGCGTCTCTGGCCGGCGGGCGACTCCGCAGGGAGGCGGCACAGAAAGAGACGGATACAGACACTATGCGAGGAGTCAGGTGAACGCCGATACAGAAGGTATAGAAGGAGCAGAATCAATGGAGTGTAGAAAAAGCGGTATCGATACAGCGGGGGTACAATCACAGCAGCTGAGCGGCTCGATCGCAGAGGGCGGCGACAGGTCAGTGGCACGTGTCAGCGAGAGTCGCCTGTTAAATGAGCGATCACCACCTCACAGCCGGGGTTTTAATTTTCATCGACTGGAAGACCCGGGTGGGGGAGGTGTTTTAATTTTCGGACGGCGGGTGGCGGCACCACGCCGAGAAAATTAGATCTCCAAACTGCGGCGAGCGGTTGCGCGCACAGTGGCACGGCTTCTCATATCACACTGCGACCCATCACTGAATCACGCTGGCTCGGCAAAGACGACATGCATTCGCCATTAGCCGTCTGCCATTACAATCACATATATCCAACCAATACACAGTAGGCGGGGTCGTGCTTCGAGGGTCAGCTACCTACAGGACCGCGATCACAGTGCGAGCTCAGCGCCCACAGCTCCAGAAAACCGCCTCTGCTCCGCCGGTACCGCCTCTGCTCCGCCGGTACCGCCTCTGCTCCGCCGGTTCCACAGGTACCGCCCGGATTAGGAGCCGCCGCTGATGGACAGGGCAAATGACACCCGCCCACACCGCTATCGCGGCGCCACGGACGCAAACATCCTGTCTGAATGGACACAGTGCGGCCGGGCGGCGCCGTTAATATTGGCCGGGTCGTTATCATCCTCGGCGTGTGCGGTCCGCCTCCGCCCCCGCCTCCGCCCCCGCCCAGAGCGGCTCCCAGACCTGGGAGAGGCGACGGAGGCGGCGGGATGCTAACAGTGAGCGGGGTGCACCCGTGAGTGATGACAGAGCGCACTGGGGTGGTCCGAACTGCAGACGTGGCGCTACCGTCAGCACCCGGTGACTGTTAGACACGGGTCACCGTCCACCGAGCGTCACCCCTGCTGACCTCACCTCTGGCTGCCATTGGTCGCGGTGCGCCGGTGACAGCGGCAATGTGGCCAATCACAGCGTGACAGAGGTCTCCCCACCTTCCGCGGCCCAGCTGACGGCCGCCGGCTGACCTTCCGTGACCTTCCGTGACCTTCACTGACCTTCCCTGACCCCGGCCGACCTCAGCCGGCCTCGTTGACCTCGCAGAGGAGTAGCGCACACACGGGCGCCGCCAGAATTGATTCTCGAACGGCCGTCGGGAAAAGTTTAATGATGGACCGCCAGCCATGGCATCACGCAATGGCCGAAAATCCACAATTCACCAATTATTATGCTTTCTCCACACGCGAGTTACGGTTGGAGCGCGATTTGTAGTCACTTGGGCGGCGGCAGGGCGGCTCAAGTTTCCCTCTTAAGCTGACCTCAGGTGCACACTGATGTTGGAAAGCAGAGTCTGGCTTGGTCGATAGCTGGTAATCGAGAGCGTTAGCCTGCAACTTCACCCGCCAGGTCACGGTACGGGGTCATCAGAGGGGTCACCTCAAGCCGCCGACCCAACGGCCGTGTCTGGCCACCGTCGCGTGCTGGCCGCCAATATAAGCTCGGCGTCGTCCGGATCGAACCGGCAATCATCCACCATTGATTGACTCACGGACCGGTCAAAACACGACTCGACGGCGCTACCAAAACAGCACGGAACGATCCGAACCGGCCCAAATAAAACAGAGCGGGGCCAGACCGAGCCTCGTCCAGCTGGGCGACCTGGAACGGAGGTCTCGATGAGCTTAGTCGAGCTGAAAAAACCGGAATGGGATTGGATGGGCCTCGGTGAGGTCGGAAAAGCCAGATAACGAGACTCGCTCGTCCCATGGTGGTAACGAGCACCGCCCGGGCGGTAATCGTGCCGTGACTTACCGGCGGTAATCACTTGGTAACTGAAGCGCGCGCGCACAGAGCCTCCAATCAGGCGGGAATTAATGAAACCCAACGCCGACAGGAGAGCAGCACAAGCGAGACTGGCCTCTTTCAGCGCCACATCAACACTCAACAGTGCCGCACTAATCGGAGAGAAAACCGGCCATTAAACACTCGCTGTGGTCGCAGCCTGCACCCAGCTTGAAGCGCTCCGGAGAGCATGGCGGGCCGTCACATGCAGCAGACACAGAGCGTGGCGGCCCGACACAGCCCAGCAGACACAGAGCGTGGCGGCCCGACACAGTCCAGCAGACACAGAGCGTGGCGGCCCGACACAGTCCGGCAGACACAGAGCGTGGCGGCCCGACACAGCCCAGCAGACACAGAGACGGAGAGAATGGCGTCGATTGCCGGTTTTTGTGTCCCTGTTTACTGAGCGTGGCGTGAGGCGCGGACGGAGAGACAGGGAGCCGTGTACGCCGTGCGACGAGTTCTCACAGAACCTCTCCGCGGGAGGCCGGGCACGGACCACGTGACGGCGTGACGGTGTGACGGCAGGATGTGACGGCAGGTGGCGTCACAGCAGCGTCACGTCAGGTGGCGCCACAGCAGCGTCACAGCGGTAAAACGCCATATGGCTGTCGCGTCAAGCTGCAGCTTTGTCCTGCGCTTATCCGGAACGCCCAAGCGGATAGCGACGTCGGGCTGGGCTGGGCTGGAATGGGTAGGTTGGATTCAAGCCGCTATGCCTCACCGAGGAATGGGTACGGCCAGAACCGCCTAGACTGCGTGAGGCACGCAGAACCGACGACCATAGCCACATCGGTAAGCCAGTCTAATCCGATCTCGTGTCCTCATTGAGATCTCCATAGAAACCGCGTCCTCCAACCGAGCTGAACAGTAGCTAATCCATGACATCACGGTCGGCCGTAAAACCCACCCCGTCACGTCCTCCCTCGACAGCCAGGAACGCACGCGCCATTCACCGGCGATCTGTGCCCTTCATCGGATTACCGCCGGGGTCATTTGGCCACCCCTGACACCAGACTGTCATCGGGATGTCACCGGGGTGTCACCCGCCTGTCGCAGCGTGACTGTCACCTCGCGAGCCTCAGCCGCCGCTCATTCCGCGGAGGGCAGACCGTCATCAAAGCGCGACTTCTCCGGCCGGTGAACAGCTCCTCAGACAGAGACACGACCCAATCACTATCGACGCCAGGTGAAACACACCACACTATCGACTAACAGCTGCTATCGACGACGGCTGTTCAAACAAACAGCGCTATCGATACGCGTTCTGGCTATCGATGAATTAGACATGGACTTTGCCCGCGTCTCGTCGCTAGATAATGACGAGTGGAGACGGCGGACCAGTTTCGGCGTTCGAGGTTAATTAACAGAGATATGCCGCATGCATAAGGAGCGCTTGACCTTGTCGGCTCACAGAATAACATTAGTCGTACACGCTCCACATGCTAATGCCCCGTATATCTAATCAGTACGTCACGTCTAGTAGATAATATACAGGACAGATTGAAAATATAATCCAACCCGCTCCAACACAACGTCCTCGGACGAAACAGCGCATCACGATGGACCCATCATAAACCCTCGGTCGGAGAATCCCAAAACGACCGCACAACAGTGCCATCACGCCCTTCTCTGCGACCTCCGGTGACGGCGCCCACTCGGCATCACGAGCCCGTGGGCGGCCCGAATGGCGGCGGCACGAAACTCCCACATCACCAGCCAATTCCGCAACGTTCAGTTAGTGAAGCCATAGACGCGCCCCCCCCCCGAGCCGGCCGCCAGGCGGCAGCTAATGTAATGACGGCGCGATAAGACGATGGGTCGACAGATAGCCTCCCTCCCCCGGCACATTCGGGCCAGCCATCAGGGCCGATGTCGACATATTAGCGCGGGAGATCATCTGTCGAGCCGGGCCTCTATTGCGCCGCTGACAAACGCGCTAACGAGGCATCGACGCCTCCAATCTCGCCTCCATTCGACGGATAATACTCTCCCGGCTGAGCATCCCACCGTGGTGACGCCCCCCGTCGGTCCAAGCCGGCCCGAGCCACGAAACGGCCCCGTTTCACCGGCGGCGGCGCCCGTCAATATTTCCCCAACTTTCCGCTCTCATCTGCGAAACTAGCCGCAACACTCGCCGCAGGGAGAAACGCGGCACACTGAGGGAGAAACGCCCGTCTCAAGCGCCGGCCCGTGACGGTCGGTACACCCAGCCGACCTACGCACCCGGGAACGTGAGTCTGAGGGTACCGATCATCGGCTGTCTGACACGCGAGCTACGGTGTCTATCACCGAGTCGACGGGTGTACGTCAGAAAGACGGACAGTGGCCAATGGGTCAAGGTCAGATATTTCCTCGGTCAGACAGATTTCGTCCCCGTGTCACATACCCCACAACCAGATAGCGACGCATGCGGTGGAGGTTGCCGCAGTTCATCATACTGAGAGAAAGACATGGGTTCCTGGTACTAATGCTATGGCCTAGTCATCCGCTGATATTACACGCTTCGTTCGTGGTCACATACCTAAGTCACTACTGTTCGTACTGTGCAGTTGCACTGACTGCGCAGTGACAGCCCTGAGCCGGGACAGGGCCGACATGGCTGACGTTGACTATCACTGAACGAGAGCTGTTGTCGATTTTGGACGCCATCGGACGCCGACAATTTGGCCAATTGTCTCGTCGTATCCGTACACGCACACGTCATTCGCCACTGCGTGCCAACAAACTGTCCGTCCTCGTATCGACCAGATCAACCCGGAAGCGTCTGTTGTGAAACTACCGGCGCTGGCGAGTCTCATGCTGTGAGAAGTCTGGAGGCGGGAAGAGCCGTTTAGCCTGGAAGGTCCGTCTCGGTCGTGGTCCGACCGGCACGGGACCGCAAAGGGACCACAGGAGGTCCGCGTGGGACCGCGGCGGAATACAGTGGGACCACAGCGGGACCGGACAGGACGCCACAGCGGGACCCGGGGCGGACCACAGCGGCCCGGACAGACTCAACAGCGGGACCGGGGCAGGACCAAAAGCGGGAACCGGAGGGCCAGGACCAAAAGCGGGACCAACACGGACCACAGTGGGACGGGCAGACCACAGCGGGACCGGGCATGGACAAAGCGGGACCGTAGGGTGACAGGAACACAGCGGACCGGGAACAAGGAACCAAAGCGGGACGGCAGTGACGCCAATCATAGAATAGTCGGAGGGCAACTAGCAAGCGGTATGAAGTCTAACGGCTGTGAAGTGGCGGTTACCTCCGCGCTCGAGCCTGTCAGGAAAGCTCACGGAAGAAGAACAACTTGGGTTCCACCAGACATACCAGGTCACACGAACTCGACGGCCAAATAAACTTGAGGGAGTGATAGTTTCTCTGCCATCAATGTTTCTATACACGTCACGAGACCAGACTGACCGCCACCGACACAGTTCGATGACCTCGATGCCTTTTTGATTCGCCGGCGGCACGTCTGCCGGCGGTGCCGCGTCCGTCTTATTACGATATATTCCCGTCACGGACCTTCAATCACAGCGACGTCGGTCGTTTGACGGACCTGCCCTCGGCGCCGAGTCACTGATGATGAACCACCACGAGGCGAGGGGAGGGGAGGCGAGGCAGGCGCAGTGTAGGTCAAACAAACCCCGACACACGGCGGCGGGCGCGGGAGTTTACTCGCAGGCCGCGATAGCCTGCTATCGTTCGGAGCACCCGGGGTATGTTAGCTATCAGATACGGTAGCACCTGCGCGGGGTGAGGTCCGGTGACCTTGTCCAACGGACCGAGCCGACTCATACCTGGCGACCAGTGGCGAAAATACGGTTGGACAAAATGGGCAATCGCCTTCCCCCACAAACATCAGCGCAAAATTGACACATTTCCTGATATAGAAGAAAATCTCAGAACTTTGTACTAAGGGAAGTTTGCTTTTAAATCAACTAGCAATGCATATGCAAGCGAAATCCGAGGAGTTTTCAGAATTGTTTGAGACTTTTTGCCCCCACGACCCATTCTGGATCCGCCACAGCTGGCGACTGAGACAATGACTCAACCAAGGACAGAAACATGATCGGGAACTCGTTCGCCTCAAAACATCACCGCAGAACTTGTCCACACGCCACGGGACACCTTCAGTTCCCACCTCCGGCGGACCAGCACTTATCTTTTGTCACGACAGAACCAGTTGGTATTTTATCGCGGCGCGCAGCCATGGAGCGACCTGCCGCGGCGAGCGGAGACTGCTGAGGCCTTGGTCAGCGCCGGCCGGCCGATGTCGGCTCGGATTTTCCGGCGGCCGCCACACCTCAGCCGTTCTGACAGCGCGGCACAGCCGGCAGAACAGGCGGACCGCTAGGGAATGCCGCACAGGCCGGCAGAGTCGGCTCGACTCGAGTCATTCTCAGTCACCTTCGAGTCACCTTCAAGTCACTCTGAGTCACTGACTCGTTACAGGCCGCGGGCTGACTGGCTCCGAGCTGATGGCGGCCGTCAGCGTCCGCCGGCGGGCTCTGATGCTGACCCAGACACGGATGTCAGCCGTCTCCCGCTCCGTCATCCCGGGCCGCGCTCTCCGCCTCGTGTAATGACACAGCGTCGGTAGAGAGCAACGTGCGGGATGGCCTTACAATGACAGAGCACGGCGCTGGATCGTGTCGGGCACGCACGTAACGTGACGCGTGAAGCCGACCTCAGCAGGGTCACGGTGCGCTCGGTCATCAGGTCACGCGCTACTGAGATCTCAGCGGTCCTCTCCCGCCCACCTCAGTCAGTCAGTCAGACGCCTCAGACCGCGTCAGTTCGTTGTCCTACATCACCGTCAGTTCATCGTCTGAGCTCGCCGTCAGTTGGTACTTGTCGGATAAACTCGCCGGAACTGGCCCCGATCCCACCCAGAAGCGTTCGACGGTAGACGGCGGCAGCCGGCGCAGCGGAGACGCCAACTACCACTCCGTACCCACACCCAGCCGGTCTGTCTCCGTCCCGTCTCCGTCCCGTCTCCGTCCCGTCTCCGTCCCGTCTCCGTCCCGTCTCCGTCCCGTCTCCGTCCGTCGGTCTCCGTCCGATCGTCTCGCCGTCGTCTCCGTTCCGTCGTCTTCGTCCGTTCGTTCCGTCCGTCCGTCTCCGTCCCGTCTCCGTCCCGTCTCCGTCCCGTCTCCGTCCCGTCTCCGTCCAGCTGTCGCCTGCAGCGTGTCTCTGAACCCGCCGCTCGTCTCGTCTGTCTGATCTCGTCACAGCGTCTCGTCTCGTCTCGTCAGCTCCCGTCTCGTCACAGCGATCACAGCAGCCCGGCGCTTCCGACTCAGCGGCGCGGGCGCGGTGAGCCATCCCGGCCGCCGCCGCCGCCGGAGTCGTTTGAGGCCGTCGGCCCTGCCCGCGGTGGTGCGCCGGAGCGGATGTACGAACGTTACCGCTGAATGAAGCTGCTTCCTCCCACGTCAGTCCCGTCAGTTCTCCCACGTCAGTCACGTCAGTTCGTCAGACTGTCCAGCGGCCGGCGCCCGGTGCAGCTCTCCCCAGACGGCCGGCGCCCAGTGCAGCTCCTCCCCAGCTGTCGCGCGGGACGACAGAATCGGAGGGGAAACGGACTGACCGGCGGCGTACTCTCGCATGCCCCTGGAATCGGCGTACTATTGTATGCCTCGCTGGAAGGGTTCCGGAGAGCACATGGCGGGGGCGGTGGGGGCAAGGGCGGCGGCTGAAAGGCCCGAGCGATGGAGCCGGAAGCACGCCTCACTGCAGCGCGGACAAACGACACGCGGGAAGAGGAAAGACGCGTCGCGTCGCCGGCAGTCGTTAGGTAATGGTAATTGCGGAGGGAACGGCAGGGCGCAGTCGACGGGGACGGCGCTAACGAGAGGGACAGCACACACACGAACCCGCCCCTGCTCCGCTCCACCACGCTGGACAGCAAGCATCAGATCTCATCTCTGGATGTCAGATCTCTGGGTAACTCCCCGCATCTAACCTCAGCGACACAACTCAGTCGAGACCGGGAGACAAACAATTCCAGAGTCATGAGGCGAGTCACAAAGGCGGTCAGCCCGATTCATTATCAAGCCACGCAGCCATTGTTATCTCTAAAACAAAGAGCGGCCGGCGGTCATGAATTCCTTCCACCTCCATGCCGCCGTTAAATTGGTTGAGCCCAGCCGCGGCCGCGATCCAGGCCCGGCCGGAATCCGGCCCACAGAAGCTGCTGCGGAGACATACTAAGACCGTCAGGGACCGCCGGCGGGGCCAATTGAGTCTGATCGGCTGTCGGTGGAGGTAGAAGCGACCACTTCCCGTCATTAAACGCACCACACCAGCACACCATCAAACAGTATGATACACAGCCAGGCGGCAACCGGGCCGAGTACCACCGCTCAGCGGTAGCAGATTAATTAACACCCGGAGACGACTGGACGAGCGTCTCCAGCTGTCACGTTGGTGCAGACACACCGGCTCACCAGCCCGATGACAGCCCTGCCAGCAGTCGCAGTAGGCACGGCGCCAGCACGGGTCTGGTGGCAGCCGCAGGTCCAGTGTGTGGGAAGAGACGGATCGCGACAGTCCAGTGCCATGGGCCACGGCACACCGTGCAGACCTGTCTGTCGCCGGGTGGGTGTGGTCGGCCTGCTATTGGTTCATGCCAGAAGTGGCCGACCTTGACCTAGCCACTCGGCGGCCCTATCCAGTCGGAATACCTATCCACACGGCTGACTGACTTGTTTGTTTGTTGATTGGGGTTTTAGGGCGCTGACAAGCATTTGCTGACGATACCTTTCACATGGCACTACCGTATAAGAGTATCACCACCAATACCTTTTACATGGCACTACCGTATAAGAGTATCACCACCAATACCTTTTACATGGTACTACCATATAATAGTAATCACACTAGCCGCAAATTGTGTGTATTATATGTTCCCATGCTGGCGCTGTGAGATCGCCAGCCCCACTCTGAAACTATCCAGCGCGATGAGCGAGATATTCCTCACTGCGAGCCGTTCCATTCAATCATTCCATTCACAACAGTTCCCTCTCACCAACGCGTGTCACCCACGGCCGACGACCCCTCTCGCCTGCGGGCGCTTGTAAGCGATTTCAATCAGCTCCGATTGGATTAGCCGACCGCCGCCCTGTCTGTCATTAACAACCGGCCTCCAGAGGACCAACGGACGACAGCCAGACCACCACGGGACCATCGCCGGACCGCCGACAGACGATGACGGACCGGTCCGGTGGGAGAGGGCGCTGCCGACACCCCGCGCGCACACAATGACGCCCTGCAACACCCCCGCGTCATCCATCAGAGCACGACGGCCACGTGCTGAGACTCGGCCGATGAGTGCAGCGGCGGCGGCGGCGGCGGCGGCGGCGGCGGCGGCGGCGGCGGCGGCGGCGGCGGCGGCGGCGGCGGCGGCGGGGACGCAAACATGACGGCGGCACCACTGCCACAATACGTCGATTGGGGCACGACGCTGCGACGTCAACCCTTCACATCCGGGCGGTACCCCGTCCGGTCCCGGACCGGCGCGGCGCGGCTGGATCGGGCGGAATCCGGGTATAATTACAGCGACACGTGTCCGCAGACAGCCACCAGACCACCCTGTCGTGTCCCCGTGTCCACCGTCCGGCCCCTCCGCCGGCCGTCGCCTTCACTTACCCGGCGTCGACAGACACGCATGCATAATGCAGGTGCCAGCTGACCACCGGACACGGGGTGCGTCCTGCGTGTCGGTGGTGCGTTCGGCGTGCCGGGGACGCGCGTTCGGCGAGCCCGGGACGCGCCTACGTGTGGTGTAGTCCACCCAGAAAGGCGAGAAAGTGGGGAACTCCGCGTCCGGCGTGACATAGCTTGAAAGGGTTCGTTAGGTACGAATGAAGTGACGATGATGATGATGATGATGACTTGCGCCACAACTGCCGAGGTTATATGGCGTCCATTACGTATGAAACGACATAAAGCGATACGTGCTTACTGCTTATTCGCGATGATTATGCAGAGGTATGAGCTATGTGCAGCGTTGGCAATAGCTACTTTCACATAGACGCCAGTGCATAGGTGGAGCTTTTCAGAAAAAGTTGGTTGGGGCAAAATGCCATATGAACTTAATGTTTTGTGTAGTAAAGGTTCAAATTTGCAATTTAAGGCAGGCAATTTTTAATTATGCATTTAATGTCATTTGTGCATGGTTTAAGGTGAAAAATGACCATTTTAACTTCAAGAAGCCTTCAAATCATACACAAGTTGGTGGGGCCAACCACAAAGTTGGTGGGGCAGTTGCCCCACCATTTGAATAGGAAACTCCACCCGTGCGCCAGTGAGTGTTGTATTTGGGAGATACTTCACTTTATGATCTCCCGCTGCGAATACCAGGCGCCAGCAGTCTCTCCAATTCACAAGTCCATTACGGAGAGAGTCGGTGGTCTCAAATGTCGCGGGCGACTCGAGTGTGCATGGGGTGACACTGACGAGACGAGCAGAGCGGGGCGACGCTGGCGACGGTTCTCGAGTGGTACGGCTGGCACGGCGAGGACCGGCAGTTCCACGACACGCAGGGACTGGGGAAATGAGATCCTAGTCCGAAACACGCAGGCACTGTGACCCTATCGTCAGTCACCGGTCAGAAGAGACGGGGACGGGGACGGGGACGGGGACGGGGACGGGGACGGGGACGGGGACGGGGACGGGGACGGGACGGGGACGGGGACCGGGGACGGGGACGGGGACGGGGACGGGGACGGGGGACGGGGACCGGGGACGGGGACGGGGACGGGACGGGACGGGACGGGACGGGGACGGGGACGGGGACGGGAACGGCGCCGCCACCACCACCAATCCAATCCCGACTTGAATGTGTGGATCGGGCCGATCGGGGAGCGGATTTATGACTGAATCGGGTCGTATTTCGACAATAGAGCCGGCTGGGACTGGAACGCCCAGGGTCACGACGGCCACGAATGACGCGGAGAAAACCAAAACACCAGCCACAGCCCACGCGGCAATGTCGTAAGACGCTCCAGGGCAGGACGGGAGGCCCGCCGGCCAGCCGGACGGGAGGCCAGGCCAGCAGGACGGGAGGCCTCGCCAGCAGGACGAGACGCCAGGTCAGCCGGTGGTAGACGCTGAGCGATCCAGCGGCGGTTGGCAATGTTGTTCGGCTGTCGAGTAAATTAACCGCGCTCTGCTGACTGGCAGACGCATCAGGGGCCTGACAGCCGCACATCACACAGAGGCGGATGGCGTGATGCTCGAACCATTCCAGCCGATGTTGATGCTGTACTTTGGCCGGGGAAAAACAGCCTGGGCATGTTACAAAGTCGTCAAACGTGTACTACAGCCAGCCCAGCTTTCCCTGGCGGATAGAGGATTTCGCTCGGCCCCTACATGCGGCTGAAAAGTGTAATCTCAGTCAAATGGCCTCTAAATCAAGAGTCAACCACGCCCAGACAATACCCAATTCGGGGTTTCACTCAGCCGATCAGGGTTCTAACAGCGCTTCAGCCCATTGTATCCGCTCATTGCGGGATGTCAGCTGAATTTAACCACGTGCGGTGGCCCTTTAGACCAGCGTAGGTGCCACTTAGGCAGGGGTACGGTGAGTTACCAGCCGTGAAAACAATGCGCAGACCAGCCACTTAACGATGTGAAGCAGTCAACATGTGAGCCTCAATCGGTGGGGATGGTGCTTCACAATAAAGCCATTTACACCTCACGCGGGGTTTTCATGAGAAAACGCACCCGGCGCTCCTCACCAGCAGTTCTCCCTCCCCTGTCACTGGATAACCTCCCTGCTCAGAGGCCGTGACTTCACAGGCCGGGAGTGCCAGGGCGGCAAGTGCCGCCCTGTATAACTCCGTGACTGTCTGCAGCGGCGTGAACAGTGCACGGCGCTCACACAACACCGCTGTCTGTGCACACGGCACTGGTAACGGTTCGTAACCGACACCGGTGGCAGGCGGCGCGGCCATTATAACCGGTCACGCCCGCCGCCTGCCGACCGATGATCGGCGGCCAATGCAGGCCGGGTCACGGCCGGACGTGACCGTGATGAGGTCACACGGGTCACGGCCGGAAGTGACCGTGACGAGGTCAGCCAGGTCACGGCCGGACGTGACCGTGATGAGTTCACACGGGTCACGGCCGGGATATCGCCTGGGTGGCACATCACAGCACCTGGGCTGAGCCAGAGTCACGACCTAGGTCACTGCTGGTCATCGGACACCCAGTCACTGCTGAACATTGCCACCGTTAGCCTGGTAGACACCGACTCGATCAAATGAGTACTGATCAGCTGATCAGTCGTCACATCAGACCGTATTGGAAGGCCGATAATAACCGTGAAATACCCATCAAGTCGTAACCGTCCTTCACGAAGCTGATAAACCAACTCATTGACCTTCAGGGTAACGATCACATCAACACTCGAAGTCTCGGAGACTCGATAGAAACGGCGGCCGGTCTAGTCTCCCTGCAGTATCGCACACCTCCCGAGTGTCCCTCTGTAGCGGCTCACAGCTCCGGAGACGTCCGACCTTTGGACGACGGAGTCTCTGTGTCGTGTATCGTGACTCAGATCTGACACGGAGATAACACTCAGCAGAGCAAAGGTATACCCCAGAGCCGGTGGTAGGGGGGGGGGGGGGGGGCAGGACAACGCGCCGCTCCCCCGCACCTTCGCGGAAACCCGCTCAACTGAACACCGATACTCGGAGACAATCCGGTAAACGCGCCAGCCGGCTGGTCGCCGCGTGTATTTTTACCTGCCGAGATACCGGCCGGTAATCCTGTACCGGGCGGTGCGTTGGCGTCCAACGGGTTACCTGGCGCTTACCTCACCCCACCCCGCCGGCCCGAGCCAGGCCGCACCAGACTGGACGGAGGTGACGCATAGCAAACCGACCGCTAGCCACTTCAAGGTCAACACTCGCCGCCTACCTGAGGTGTCTGCTCCAGCGGGCCGGCTGGTCAGCTTCTCAGTCCAGACGTGTCGTGTCGGGTCGTGTCGGGGCGAAGGATCGCCTCACAGCAGCAGGCAGGGGCAGCGCACTGCACGCACGGCAGAGTCGCTAGCTCGACGCTCGGCCGGTAGTGCGGTTCGTCTCACGACAGGCGAGCCATGACTGCAGGTGGGTCACTGCCGGCCGGCTCCGTGCCAACCACGTGACGTAGACTGGCACCGTGCACAGGCACCCAGCGTTCGCGTCACTGCGTCAGCGCTGCTCAGACGTGCAGTGCGTCTCCACGCGGAGCTGAGAGCCACACCAGCTCACCTCACAGTCCACTGAGTTCTACAGGTTCGCCGCACGGACCGGCCGCGCTCACACCTGGCAGCACACTACACGGGCTCTGCACGGCCTGCGGACACCGAGCGGTCGGCCGAGCTTCCGCCGCCCGCCGCCAGAGGCGCTGTCGGCGGCGCAATCAATGGCCAGGCCTCTCTCGATGCGATGCGATGACGGGGCAGCGGGACAGCTGGACGGCAGGGCAGGGGTTCACCAGCACCCCTCTCAGATGACAGTCCACACACTGCCGGCCAGCTGCGAGCAGCTGTGACCTCACAAAAGACGGCGCCGGCGCGGGCGCTGAGGGCGCCGGGCGGCCGAGTTATCTGATCAGGACGGACGGACCACCGGCCACCGATGATGCTGAGGCAGTCTCTCAGCCCCGCGCGGACTGGCGGCGCTGACGGGGCACGTCAGCAGCCGCAGAGCAGCGTTCAACTCGTCATGGTGACGTCGGCAGACGGACGTACGCCAGCTGCAGCCGGTGAGATCCGGGGTACGTGACGAACTCGGCCCCGGGCGAGCCGGCTACAAGATCCCTTTACTTTACCACGAGTCGGTCCGGTACCTCACGGTACCTGGCACCTCCAGCGCTGCCGCGTGGATGTGTGAGTCGCCCACACAGAGATGTAGACCGTCATCAGGAACGAGCCGCGATAAGGAAACCTGTCTTGGTCTCCTGGGCAGAGGTCTGTCATCATCACGTGACCGACCGCCGGTAGCCGGTACCACCACACCTGTGTGGGCGGTGTGTCACGTGATACCGAGAGGGCGGGTCCGCTGTATATGAACACCTTTCGGCCAAAGCCTCGGCTCAGCGATGATCAATGCAATGGCAGGTTTAGAGATCACATTAGCCGTTTAAACGGAGGACTTTATTTATCGGGTAATTGGGGCGTTTGGTTTAAATAGTGGGTGGGGGGATCGGGGCCGAATTTGGGAATTTGGGAACTAAGGACCAAATGGACCTAACACCGTGTTGCGTGGCCATAGCTCTAACACTGGCCCAAGACCCCCATTTAAACCGAACACCCCAATTACCCGGTAAGTAAAGTCCTTCGTGAAAACGGTTATTATGTAATTGCCTAAACATGAGACATGATGGACATTTCATTTTCAAATGACATTTAAAAATCTGCACATTTCTGTGAATAAATTTAAAGAAAAAAGTATGTTGCATTGAGTCATCAGTACAATCGTAATCCTGCTCTTAACACCGCTAAGTATAAGCTCATTAACTTTCAAATTCGATGGGTCAGTCGTCATTTAATCGGCTTTATGATGTAGCAGGAATCAAGCTTTTCGTGCCTGTAGCTCAGTGCGAGAACGCTGGACTCCTGACCTATCCCGGTAGTGGCAGCCCGGGTTCGAGTCGCTTCGGCGCTCGCTATTGGCTCCTGACTGGGATAGCCTGCGGCCAGTGGCAGTGGTCGCACTTAAGATGAGGTGACGTCAGTGAGCGGGACGGACCGCGTCCAGGTATGTCTAGCACGTAAAACTTTTCTCTAAATTCTGCCGCCCAACAGGAATTGTGCGATCGGGTTGTGGGGTTTGGGTCTGTGCAGTGTGCAACAAGCTCTGATTAGTGCGGGTCCTGACCTCGGAAATCCATCCATACAAAACATTTGGACTAAGTTTATAAAACAAAACAAAAAATGTTAACTAGTATACACGTCTGTCAAGCACCGGGTTTCATTGCTAGAGCAACCTGAGCAACACAGGATCGCTTGAGCCCCTATTGCTGGCAACTCTCTACTGATGCTTCGCTCTCGGACTGGTGTAGCCTTTCCCCGTCTGACGGTTGTCTCCGCGCGTCTCGCCAGCCTCTGATTCGCGGGAGCAACCACGTACGTCAACCAACCATCGAGAAGGTGCACGACCTGGGTAACCAGTACGACCTCTATGCTGCGTGGCGCTCGGAAGACTCCGAGCCGGCGCCGGTCGTCCGGTCACCCCACCAAGCGCGCCTCTGTCTCCACGGCCGGACGGTCCGTCACCAACCGACAGCTGACCGCCAGGTAGGAGGAGACCCAGCAGCTGGCCTATAGGGAATGGCTGGGGGCAGTCGGGAGTCTGCCTGCTAATGGGATGGCCTGGGGGAGTCGGGAGTCTGCTGGCCTATAGGGATGGCTGGGGGAGTCGGGAGTCTGCTGGCCTATAGGGATGGCTGGGGGAGTCGGGAGCCTGCTGCTTTGTCTGCTGCGCTACGGATTGTGTTGGGGTTTTGTTACGGCTGATGTTGACCCTTGAACGCGCCTAAAGTAGCTTTGTTGCCTTTTGATGTCGCGGTGGGTTGCTTTAGTCGCCACTGATAATCTAACGATGCATCGTAGTTAGTTACTTGGCGTCGATGACGAGCTGTGGTTTGCTTAGTTAAGTTTGGCCCTGTATTTTGTTGTCTGCCTTGTCTGTTGTCTGTTGCCCCGCCCGTCCGTCTCCCGGTCGCTGAGTTGTCTGTCTGGCTGCCTCCCCTCCCCCGCCATGGCACCGCTCGTTGCGTCTGGCCGCTGGCGTTAACGTTAGCGCTGCGCCCGCTTCCAGTGCGGAAGGCCTCGTACGACCTGCGGGGGTCGTCGCCTGCCCGCAGTCCGTTCCTGTCCAATGACGGCTTCTTCAACCTCGACGGTATGTGATGCGTCTGACACTAGGACAGCGCACAGCACGGCTGTGCCTCGGTCTGATGTCTTACCTGTTGTCGATTGGCGGGGTTCCTGTTAGCTGTCTTGTTGGATTTGCCTGCCTTTGCCTATCCGAAGTTGCCTTTGTTGCCTATATAGCTAGCGGAGGATAATTTGTACAGCGTTGTTGCTGCGTGTGGTTGACTATTTTGCACCTTATTTAATGCTACTTGGCTGCAGTGTCCCAAAATTTGTCGATTTGGGTGGGTGATGACACCCATCTGTGAATAATTGTCCACTCTCATTCTGCATTTTAGGAATTAATTTTCCACTCCCAAATTATGAATTGTGATATTGATTCAGATATAATATATATTGACTAAAAATGGATTATTTCAATGAAAAGCATTGCTTTTCATATTCAAAACAGTAATCAATATCGTACCATTTTTCTACATAATTTTCCACTCTCATGGTCTTTTTGGGCTCAAACTTCCACTCTGACACCCAAGGCAAAACGGAATCTTGGGAACTGCTTGGCTGAGGTTGTTGCCTATGACATTTCCGTGTTAAATTGGCCTCCATGTGACCGTGTTCTCCGCTGTGCGCGCGGCAGACATGTCTCCGGTCCAGGCGCAGCTGACGGAGATCCACAACCGGTACCAGATGGCCGGCACTCGGCTGACAGATCGCCAGGCCGACATCGAGACTGTCACCGACGAGGTGCAGCGCCACACCGACACCCTCAAGAAGCTGCAGCAGTTCCTCGACAAGTCCGAGGGCAAGCTGCCGCGCGACGACGTGCCGCAGAGCCGGGACGAGGCCGACAAGCAGCTGGGCGTGGTGCGCACTCTCACCGAGGAGGTGTACGAGCGCCAGCCGTCGCTGGACGGCCTGAAGACGCAGGCCGGCGAGCTGCTGCGGCGGCGACCGGGCGTGCCGGGCGCTGACCTGCTCCAGGACAGCCTCACGGACGTGGTGGACCGCTGGCGTCGGCTGCAGGACACGCTGAAACGCCGCCAGAAGCAGCTGCAGGACAGCCGCCAGTTCTTTGACACGCACGACCAGCTGACCTCGTGGCTGAAGGCGAAGGAGAAGATGCTGTCGGTGCTGGGCCCGCTCAGCTCGGACCCGCGCATGGTGCAGATGCAGAGTCAGCAGGTGGCTGTGCTCCGGGACGAGTTCGCCGGGCAGTACCCGACTCTGCAGACGCTGAACAAGGTCGGCCAGAGTCTGGTGGACGAGGCCGAGCCAGACACGGCTGACGAGGTGGACCAGAAGATGCGCCAGGCCAACGAGAAGTGGGAGGATCTCATCTCGCAGCTGGAGGAGCGTGAACAGACGCTGGACGCTGCCTCCGGCACCAGCCGCAAGTTCAACGACGCGCTGGGCAAGCTGCAGCGCGAGCTGCAGAAGGTCACCGACACCGTGGAGGACCTCGGCCCGGAGAAGATGGAGCCGCGCCAGAAGCTGACCAAGCTGGAGAAGCTGCAGCACCAGGTGGACGAGCTGAAGCCAAGCCTCGCAGAGCTGGAGGCGCTCGGAGACGAGCTCTGTAACGTGCTCACCGATACGTCCGCCAAGACCGAGGTTAAGGACAAGCTGTACCAGCTGGGACGGCAGCAGACGCAGCTGCAGCGCAAGATGGACAACCTGCGCGCCGAGCTGGAGAACTCGCTCAAGGAGGACCGCGAGTTCGAGAACGGCTGTGCTGACATCGAGGACTGGATCAAGGACTGCGTGGATCAGATGGGCCGGCCGCTCAAGGTCTCTGCCGACCAGCAGAAGCTGGCCAGGCAGGTGGAGGAGTACGAGCCCGTCTACAAGAACGTGATGGCGCGCGAGCACGAGGTGTTCCTCGTCCAGAAGAAGGGCCAGGACCTGGTGGCCAAGACGACCAACAAGCAGGAGGCCAAGAACCTGGAGAAGTTCCTAGACCGGCTGCAGAAGGACTTTCGGGTAGATACCTGAAGTCACAGGACGCGTACGTTTCTCGCCGTTCGTTGTGTCAGTACGCGGCCCACTCTCTGAGTACGTGCATCCTTACCGACAATCTTATTTCTGCAAAGATGTTACCCAACGTTACGTTCGCTATTCCGTCTGCTTCGGACCGGTTTCGTTTCCTTCTCTCTGAGCTGGACTTTCTACCTCTTTAATTGATGTGTACTCGGCATCCGGCGGCTGCTAGCTCTCATTCGCAGCTTCCAGCCGCGCCGACTATGCGTCAGAGCAGTCTGCGCGAGATCTTTTTCAGTGCTCGATTTCGAGAACGAAGTGTCGCTGCGTCTCTGGCGAAGCACTGTTCAGATCCTCATTCTTATGGGCGCATTGTATTCTTCTGATTTGTCGGCCACCCGAATACAACGATCTTTACTCGGACGTTAGGAGGGCGTTGCCCAGTCTGCGACGTGGTAGGAGATATTCTGCCGGCGCTGGTTGTTATAGTTTATTTCTTCTTTTTCTGGTGTACTGTGTCTCTCCGACTTTGTCTTTGCGCGCTGGTGTCTCGTTGATGTTTTTGTTCTATCCTCGGAGTTTCGTCAGACTGGTGCTCTGGATCGATGTTCCGATGCTGACTTTTTTAGTGTTTCACCGACTTTCCCATTTCCTTACAGTTCTTTCTCGGCTTCTCTGTGCTGCATTACGTTTTGGATCCGCTTCCTCGCTGCACGCTTTGTCGTTCTGCCCGGTATTCTTGTTACTATAGCTGTCTGCTCTTGGTTTGCGTCCACTGAGTTTCTGTTCCGGTTTTTTCTGTGTTTTGTTTTTTCTTTTATTTTTTTTGGTTTGTCTGTTTTTTTTTTTTTGTTGCTATGCTTCGCGACTCTGTATTTTTTTCTTCGCTTTGTCTTCTTTCGCCTTGGGATGTCTGCTGTGTGTCTGATCCTATTTTTATATCAGGTTTTTGGATCTGTTATCTCGTCGATTGGTTTATCTCTGTTTTATTTTATTTTCTTATTGTTTTTTTTGCTCTTCTTGTGTTTTTCATCGCAAGTCTGGATAAGGTTCTTTGCGGTTTTTCTCTTAGTGTTCTTTTAGACACGACCTCTTGTTTGTCTGAGAGTTCTTTTTATTTTGCGTTTTTCTCCTTCCGCCATTCTTCGTTTTCGGCTCCTGACGCCTGTGCTTGCGCTCAAAGGTAGTACGCTAGTCCGGCTTTTTTTTCTTTTTTTTATTTTTTTTTTTTTCGGCGTACTACTCTTTGCTGTCTTTCCCCGACTCATTGCTGTGCCATAGTCTGGAGGACTCAGCTTGGTTATGATTTCTTCGGTATGTATATTTTTCGCCTCGCTAGGTCGTTTCTTTTCGGTATTTGATTTTGGGAATCTGAACGCGCTTTTATCTTCTTAGTTGATGTCTTGTTATACTTCTTTTTTTTTCAGTTTTTTTTCTTTGGTTTGCGCGTTTTTTCTTGTTGGTTAGGTTTATGCTGTATGTGTTCTTTGGATCTTATGACATTTGGTTGTCTTCTTCTGCTTCTTTTTTTCATTGTGTCGCGCTGATGGTGTCTTTTATATTGACGTCTGTGGAGCGTCCCTCATGCTTGTGAACATGATGATCACCCCTATTTCTCGTCTTCTCTCTCACTATTTGAGAATGTCGCTCAGAGAGAAAAGACGGACTGGTGGACGTCCTGAGTTCGTTTTTAGTTTTTTAATCCTTGTGTTGTTGTAAGTGATTCTTGTTTTTTCTAGTTATTTTTTTTTTTTTGTTTTTTTCTCTTCTTTTTTTGTTTTTTTTGTTTTTTGTCTTGTTTTTTTTTTTTTTTTTTCTTATTGTGGTGTTATTTTTTCTTTTTTTTTTTTCCTTACTTTTTTTTTTTTTTTTTTTTTCTTTTTTTTTTTTTTCTCTTTTTTCTTTGCTTTTTTTTTTTCTTTTGTTGTTTTTTTTTCTTTTTTTCTTTTTTTTTTTTTTTTTTTTTTTTTCCTTTTTTCTTTTTTTTTTTATCTTTTTTTTTTTCTTTCTCTTCTATTTTGTCTTTTCTATGTTTTTTTCTTTTTTTTCTTCTTTTTTTTTTTTTATCTCATTTTTTATCTTTTTGTTCTTTTTTTATCTTTTTCTTTTTGTTTCTTTTTTCTTTTTCATTTTTTTTCTTTTTTTTTTTTCTGTTTTCTTTCTTCTCTTTTTTTCGTTTCTTGTTTTTGTTATTGTTGGTAGTGGTTTTGACCCGGGGGAATTTACTCTTGTTTCAATTGGCAATGTTGAGTGTTTCTTTATTTTGGTGCGTGGTGTAACTGACTGTTATTTGTATCAGGTTATTTCTTTTTGTTTGTTGTGATGTCGTGCGTGATATTGGGTTCGCACTATATTTCCTGTGAGTCTTGTGTTTTTTGTACAGTTATATTACTAATTGAACATTAGTTTTCGTATTATTACTATGTTTCTAATAATTATATATATCTTTTTTCTTTATATTCTCTTTAGTCTTCTTCACGTCATTTTACAAATTTTTTTTCGGACTCTCTGTTTTGTATGTATGTCGTACATTTTCTTTACTTTTTTTTATAATTGCAATTGCGTTGTTCCTTGTACTTATTGGATATTTTCTGTGCATAACTGACTGACTAGCTCGCCGCTTCTTTCTCCTTTTTATCGGGCTACGCTTACTCGTTGCATATCACCTGCACATAACTATTCACCAGCGACCAGTCAGCCTGACCTGTCTCTTTTCTCTCACGTCAGGTGCTACTTACCCGATCTGCCAAGTGCTCGTCGCGTTAACCTTAGCTTGGGGTCACATGTAAGTCGTGCAGCTTGATCCGCTATCGAGGACGGCGCGGTCTCAGGCCGCGCGATGAGGAGGGCTGTGCTGGTGCTGACTCAGGCGTGTCAATCCCATCCCCCCTTTTCTTATACTTTAATCTGCACTACGAGGTGGTTGGTGGTACGACTATCCGTGAGGTGTCGCTCGTGCCGAGCCTCTGCTGGCGCTGCGCCTGGCTTACGATCGTGGCCTACCATCTTCGCCGCCATTGCGTACGCAGGTAGTTCCGCGATGTTCAAGACCACCCGCGTCGAGACGCTCTCCGTGCGTGTGATCGAGATCAACAAGACGGGCCAGAGCCTGGTGCAGACGGCCTCCACCGGCGTCAAGACGGCCGTGCTCGAGGGAGACCTGGAGAAGATGAACGATCTCTGGAACGAGCTCAAGGAGCGGGTGAGTACGGCGGGGTGTGGCTGGCGCGTGTCCATGGTGAGTCACAGCGAGATAAAAAGAAACTAATACTGAATAGGAACGGTATCACGGGAAACATAAGGCATAGCAGTTTCATAATGTAAATTGAGGACAGTGACGAATATGGTCCCTTTCTTAGCTACTTTATGTAATGTTGTGTTCAGTAAGATGGCAATATCTGCTTTGAGGCAATCCATGTGCGTGTTTTTGCGTGACTCTAAGTCAGCCATTGTCTCTGACATCTCTGCGCCTGTTTTGCGTGACTCTAAGTCAGCCATTGTCTCTGACATCTCTGCGCCCTCCCTGCAGATGCACAACCGGGAGCGCGCTCTGGACGTGGGTCTCCTGCAGACGGGTAAGTTCCGCGAGGCTCTGGAGGGCCTCCTGCAGTGGCTGACCGACACTGAGGACCTGGTGGCCAACCAGAAGCCGCCCAGCGCCGACTACAAGGTGGTGAAGGCGCAGGTGCAGGAGCAGCGCTTCCTGCAGAAGCTGCTGCTCGACCGGCAGGGCTCAGTCAGCTCGCTCTCCGACATGGGACGCGAGATGGCCAAGAAGTGCTCACCGTCCGAGAGAGCCGATATCGAGGACCAGCTGAAGGAGCTGATTCAGCGCTTCGACGCGCTCAACGACCAGGCGGCCGACCGGATGAAGCAGCTGGAGGACGCCATGAAGGTGGGTTGGGCGCTGGCAGGCCCGGGGAGGATGGTCAGTGGCGAAGCGGGCGTAAATATAGTTTAATTGGCCATCCTCCCCTATGCACAATATCGTAGTGAGGAGCAATCGCGCTATGTCTTGCTTCCCGCAGCTCACGACTTTGCGTTCTGACAACCGCCACCCTCCCCCCCCCCCCACACACACATGAAACATGCCCGTTCTCGGTCCCTGGCTTAAACAAGCGATCTTCGTGCTGATACGACCCGACGCCAGCCTCCCACACTCCCACACACTCCGGTCAACAACTTGTCACTGACGAAACGATGTGAAATTCCCCCCCCCCCCAACTAGAAACGTAGATCTGTCACGGGTTGGTATGACGAACAGGGAAGGGTGGATGGGTGGAATGAAGCTGGCACTGACGTGTTGTGAAACAGACAGAGAATATGTACTGGGAAATATTACGGACATTATTAGTATTTCGTTTGTATGTCCGCTCAGCCATGCTCTTATCTGCGCTCAGTGGCACAGCTGAATACGTTGAATGGTGTTTCCGTTAGTCCTACGCTAGCGAAATCGCTTGACGGCTGATGTCTCTGCTTGTTATCAGGTGGCTAAGCAGTACCAGGACACCAAAACCCCGCTGGTGCAGTGGCTGGAGAAGATGCAGAAGAAGCTGAAGGACATGGAGACCATTCCCACCGATGAGGAAAAGATTCAGCGCAAGATCCAGGAGCACGATGTAAGTGGTTAGATAGTTTTACCGCCCCGCTCACTATTTTAATTCGTACATAATTTGACTTGCTTTGTTTGACACTTTAAACGGATGCTTTAAATCTGGCAAGTGATGCTTTACAAATATAATTTCAATGAGATAAAACACTTGTATTTATATCGTTTTCGTCTCGCATTGGGCTGAGTGGCGCCGTACTGCCGTAAGGACGTCATGAACACGCAGTTAGCGGGTGTCGACTGCCTGTGTGTGTTCGCGTGACCTGCCCGGTCCGCCGGGACAGCCTGTCTCACTCTGTACCATCTGACGTCACCCTCCCGTCTCAGGAGCTGCACGCTGAGATCCTCAGCCAGCGGGCCGAGTTTGACGAGCTGGCGCGCATCGGCTCCGTGCTGACCGAGCTGGTCGGGGACGAGGAGGCCGCCGGACTGGCCGACCGTCTGCAGGAGGTCACCGATCAGTACGCCAAGCTGGTGGACGACAGTGAAACGCTGGCCCGCCTGCTGCGGCAGGCTGGCAGCCAGCTGAGGTCGCTCGTGCTCAACTACGAGGACTTCCTGGCCTGGATGGACGAGATGCAGCAGAAGCTGAGCAAGTACAAGGTGCTCTCCGTGCACGTCGACAAGCTGCACGAGCAGATGGAGGAGCTGACGGTGAGTTAACTGAGACGTTGAGAGGGAGGGTGAAGGGGGAAGCCACGGCTCTGTATATAATCTCTTCACTGGCTATCGCTCCCAATCCTCACTGCATTGCTGCTGCAGTACCGTTGTCTTGGACTGTATATATGCCTGCTGTTTCTGCTAACCGGCCCCCGTTCCACCTTCGCCGACTGTACAAAACCATCAATTACTGCACGCACATATGCGTGTAGCTATTCTATTTCCACTCGCACTGCGCGTTCCGCTAACCCCTGCACGCTGGCATGTGGCCGATCAGCTGATGTCGACTGAGTGATAAGTGGCATGAGACTTGAGTGTGTGTGTGGCGGTCCCGGCGGCATGGTGCATGAACTGGTGTCCCGCGGCGTCACCAGTGGTGGCCGCATGTGCACCGACTGCTGAGCTGTGGTGACGCCGCTCCCCGCTCTGCCCCCGGCCCTGTTCCCGCCCTCTGTCTGGCAGTGGCTTCACACGAGCGTCCAGCTGCGCCAGTTCGAGCTCGATCGGCTGATGGAGACCAGGAAGGTACTGGTGACTAACCGCACGGTGATGGGGCGGCGGCGGAACCCCAGCTGTACCCACCGTCCTGCTCCCTGTACAATAGACCTCGCCGAACCCGCCGGCGATGGGAACTCGACGCTGTGTTGAGTTCTGGCTCAGCCCAACTCCGCCTTTGGTTGTCCACTGGGCTACTATGCTGTGATATAGCGAAACGAGTGTTTGTTGTATTTGCATCAGATGTTTGTTTAGAGCTTCTGCATGGTTAATGTTTACCTTGTGTGTATCGCAGTTCTCATGTAAGATTCCAGATGTTTGTCTGAGTGAGTTGTCAGTCACGTGCCCCTCCTGTGACGAGCTGTGACTCGTAGCCTGTGCTGTGACCTGACCTGTGACCTGATCTGACCTGTGACCTGACTGGGCAGGAGCTGAGCGAGGAGGTGGACCGACACCGTGATTCCGAGAGGGAGCTCCAGGACATCGGATCTGAGCTGATGAAGCACATCTCCAACGACGAGGCGCTCCAGCTGAAGGACAAGCTGGACTCGGTGTCGCACCGCTACCAGGACCTGGAGAACAAGGTCGGTACCTGGGACGTGGGCGCGACTGTGTGGGCAGTTTGCTGGCGTGCCCACACTGTCTCACTGCTGTGTGGGCACTTCGCAGGCGGATGCGGTCGAGGTTGGGACTATATTGTTAAAGTTGGTTGTGGCGAGTCTGCATTATAGTAAACCGTTGGTATCAATACAGTGAATACTATAGGAAGAGTATCGGACGCGGTGAACCAGTGCTGTGGACTCTGGTGGGCCCTATGATCTCTGATACGGGATCCTGTGACCCGTGACCTGTAGCCTGACCCGTGTCCACCGCTGCAGGCCACCTCACTGCTGAAGAACGCCCAGGAGGTGCTGCCGCTGGTGCACGCGTTCCACAAGGCTCACAACGAGCTGACCGACTGGCTGGTATCGGCTGAGCAGACGCTGCAGACGGTCGAGTCGCAGCCCAACTCCGAGGAGGTCATGGAGAAGCTGGAGAGGGAGGTGAGCTGGTCCGCTCTGACGCGGCTGCTGTACGCAGGCTGATGGTACGCGGCGGAATAGGTGTGCGCTATACTGGCGGGATGCATCACGGCCAAGGGACTGTAGGAAGTTCGAACTTCAATCAAATTTCGTCCTACTGACTGAATTATCACGCCTGACTGAAAGGATATTCATTAGTCAAATCGTCATTACAACTTGCGTCGTGTAAGTTATTCCATTATTGCTGCATCGTACAGACTACGTATGAACGAGAGTGGTCTGCTCTGATCTGGTCTGGTCTGGTCTGTTTGATCGGCACCCTCTGCTCTGGACCTTCATCTGACCCTGCCCCGCCCCACCGAATCACTCCCATTTGACCCTGCCCGCCGTATCACCCCCATCTGACCGTGCCCCGCCCCTCTGGACCTCCCCATCTGACCGTGCCCCGTCCGCCGCCCCGCCAGGTGTCGCAGCACCGTAACCTGTTGGACCAGGTGAACCAGGCCGGGCCTCAGCTCAGCCAGATCTCACCTGGCGACGGCGCCCAGACAGTGGAGGCACTGGTGACGCGTGACAACCGCCGCTTCGAGGCGATCGCTGAACAGGTGCAGCGCAAGGCCGAGCGACTGCGACAGGCCCGCATGCGCCATGGCGAGGTGGTCATCGACATCGACGAGCTGCTCGACTGGTTCAAACAGGTACGGCCGACTGGTTTGGACAGGTACGGCGGTGCGTGGTCGCGTTGATGGTCGGTAGTCTCGATGGTCACGATGGTCTCGAGGATGAAAGGACCCGGGCGTGGCTTGTTATGAACTTTGTGGTCCGGTCGCAGATTCGAACGCGTCTCTGCGGGAGTGAAAGAAGGTGTGTTGTTGGCTTACAATCCTCCACACATCTGTCGTTTGTTGATAACCAATCATTGTGAGTTGACATACAATCACATCGTCTCTCACATCTGTGAACGTAGTTGTGTTTGGTAGCAGTGTGCTGCACATGACAGACACATGACCGTGTGACCGTGTTGCCAGGTGGAACAGCAGCTGAAGACTGCCGAGCTGCCGACCTCGGAGCCGGCCGCCATCCGGGTTCAGCTGAAGGAGGCGCGCTCGCTCAGTGATGACATCATGGGTAGAAGGGCCGCGTTTGCGTGACGGTGCTCATCGCGGCCAAGAAGCTGATCCGTGACGCCGCCCAGTACGACGACGTCAGCGAGATCAGGGAGAAGGCGGACCGGCTGAAGGACACCTCCGACACGGTCAGTGGTCACCGACGGACGTCATCCGCTGACGTCACATCTCACCTGACGTCATCCAATGACGTCAGACGAGTCTGAGGGACAAACGCGCAGCTGGGGCGTCTGTAACAATCGTGACTTAATCCGCTGAGCGTATAATCATCGGTTGGTACTAAGAGGTTTTCAGTCGTACCAAATCTAGTAATAAACCCGATATCTAGGTAATGTAAGACAGGACTCTTTGCCGTCTCTATGTTTTTGTTTTGTTTCGTCGATATCTCTATTGTCGCGAAGATCCATGACACTCTCGCCTATACGCCCACGTGTAACCTCCGCCCCCTCCTTCGCTCTGCAGGTCAGTAAGCTGTCGGCGGACCGTCTGAGCGTGCTGGAGCAGGCTCTGCCGCTGGCCGAGCACTTCAACGAGTCGCACGGCGAACTGAGCGAGTGGCTGGACGAGGCCGAGAACGAGGCGATGCGGCTCGACGTGCCGGCGCTGCGGCCCGACCAGATCCAGCGCCAGCAGGACAAGAACAAGGCCCTGCTGCAGAGCGTCACCGAGCGCAAGCCGCTGCTGGACAAGCTCAACAAGACCGGCGGCGCGCTGGCCAAGCTGGTGACCGACGAGGATAGTGGCAAGGTGAGCGGTGTGGGGTGGAGTGACTGGGCGGTCAGCAATGGTGGTGGGTTGATTGGGGAGGTGCGGTTAGTTGAGTCCCTAGATCGATATTGTTTTTAAAACGTGAAAAGATCTGAGTTTTATATTCGATAGCTCTTCTCTGATTTATGAACAGCACAGATCGCAGTACATATATGGCGTCTGCGCATCAGTAGAGGCGTATTCTGACGTGTGTTTTCTGACCACCAGGTGTCTGATATCATGGAGACGGACAACGTGCGCTACAACGCGCTGCGCACCTCGCTCCGAGAGCGTCAGCAGGAGCTGGAGGAGGCGCTGCAGGAGTGCTCCCAGTTCGCCGACAAGCTGGACGGCATGCTGTCCGCGCTGAAGGACACCGCCGACCAGGTGGACCGCGCCGAGCCCATCTCGGTACACCCGGACCGCATCCACGACCAGATGGCCGAGAACAACGCCATCATCGACGACCTGGAGAAGCGCGCCTCCGCCTTCGACACCGTCAAGAAGGCCGCCGCTGATGTGATCGGCAAGGCCGGCAAGGGCGACCCGGCCGTCAAGGGTAGGTGCCGAGCACTAACGGGAGCGGGAAGGGTGGGATGAGGAAGGCTAACGCTTAGTGGGGGGACTGAAAGACGAAATGAGCTGTGGCGGCGGGTAACTTGATGTTGGCATAGTTGGCATGTATTACTGACTGGTGTGAAACTACGGAATGTGTTGCTGTTAGATGTCCTGTTGATTTGTTTATTGGTGATTAGGGAATGAAGTCATGCGTGACGAAGCACAGGACACGTGGTACTCTGTTTGACTCATTACCTCGCTCGTGTCTGACCCGGGCCTGGTCCTCCGCAGACATCAAGAAGAAGCTGGACAGCCTGAACAAGCTGTGGGTCCACCTGAACTCGGCGACCAACGAGCGCGGGAAGTCGCTCGAGGACGCGCTGGCCATCTCTGAGAAGTTCTGGTCGGAGCTGCAGGGCGTCATGAAGGCGCTGAAGGACCTGCAGGAGACGCTGGCGAACCAGGAGCCGCCGGCCATCGAGCCCTCGGCCATCAAGGAGCAGCAGAAGGAGCTGAGCGAGATTCGCCAGGAGCTGGACCAGGCCAAGCCGGAGGTGGACCAGGTTCGCCGCACCGGCCACGACTTGATGAAGGTCTGCGGCGAGCCCGAGAAGCCAGAGGTCAAGAAGAACCTGGCCGACCTGGACTCCACCTGGGACAACATCACGGCGCTGTACGCCCGCCGCGAGGAGAACCTGATCGACGCCATGGAGAAGGCGATGGAGTTCCACGAGACGATGCAGAGCCTGATGGAGTTCCTGGAGGATGCCGAGGATAGGCTCACCTACCTGGGACCGGTCGGATCGGACATCGACGCCATCAAGAAGCAGATCAAGCAGCTGATGGACTTCAAGAACGATGTCGACCCGCAGATGGTGAAGGTGGAGGCGCTCAACAGGTGAGCTACAGTCCTGGACGTGTCGCTGTTCGTAGCAGTTGTCCGTTGTTTGCTATGGCTGTCTGGCGGGGAGGGTAGATGTCCCTACTTTTGAACTGCTGGTGGTGTCCGTGCTTAATCACTCGGCTCCCATTCTTGATGTTATCCGTTTGCCTCTTCTGAAGTATTTTTGTCCATTGTCAATGTTATCCTTCCTCGTGTTTCTGCGTCTCGTATTCATGGTGTCTCTCCGTATTTTTCTATATGGATTTATCCTCAATTGGTGTCTGAATTCTAACGCCTCGGCTTTGTCTTTCATATCGGTTTTTGGGAGCAGGAGTATACGAAGGCAAGTTGTGCTGTGTTTGTTGGAGCTTTGCAGTGTCACGCTGCTGCTGCTGTGTGCGCCGTGTGCTGTCTGTCTGTCTGTAGCATGCCAACGCCACTCAGGTTATCATGTCATCGCACTATTCTGCTTGGTCATATATGGCACTCCTCTCCCCACGCCGTCGCTGGCTGCTTCTGGACACTCTGGACGACTGAAGTCGTTTACATGTACTTTTATTTTGTGATTTTGTACTGTTAACTGATTTTTGGTGTTATTTTACTTACCCACTGGCTTGTGCGTTTTTTCACCTTGCCACATTTTGTTTTTTCGTTTTCCTTTTTGTATATTGTTCTTTTTTCTTTCGTATGTTGTTTTTTTCCTTTCGTATATTGTTTTTCCTCCTTGTGTTTTTAGCTTTTGTTTTCGTTGACGTGTGTGCGTTTTCTGGAACATTTAGTTTTGCACTGATTGTGCTTCCTTTGAACCCCGTGCCATTTATGTTTGGCCTGATCGGACAGAGTTCATCACCGATGCTTAGCAAGCCTGTTGCCTCTTCACGTGCTGCCGTTGTGCCCTTAATGCCTCAGCTGCTGGTGATATATGCTTCACCTCGCTGTTCCCCGTCCTCTGACTCCTCTCAGTATGAGTCCAGTTTTGGCCACCGCTCTGAAGCACTTGTACAGTTACACATACCGGCTCCACCGCCCGCGGCCTGTCAGCTGACTCCCTGACCTGCACTGTCCACAGACAAGCCCAGGAGCTGATGGAGCGCACCTCGCCGGACCAGGCGGCCGCCCTGCAGCAGCCGCTGGCCGATATCAACAGCCGCTGGGACGAGCTGCTCAAGGGCATCGTCGAGCGCCAGCAGGAGCTCGACCACGCCCTGCTGCGGCTCGGACAGTTCCAGCACGCGCTCGACGAGCTGCTCGTCTGGATCGGTCGCACCGACAAGACGCTGGACGGCCTGCGCCCCGTGTTCGGCGACCCGCAGGTGATCGAGGTGGAGCTGGCCAAGCTGAAGGTGTCGGTGAACGACATCCAGGCGCACCAGACGTCCGTGGACACGCTGAACGACGCCGGCCGGCAGCTGATCGAAACCGACCGTGAGTCGGCTGACGCCAGCACCACCAACCGCAAGCTGAACCAGCTGAACGAGCGCTGGACCGAGCTGCAGGAGAAGGCCGTCGGAAAGCAGCGCGACCTCGAGGCCGCGCTCAAGGACGCCCAGGACTTCATGACCGAGATTCAGGACCTGCTGTTCTGGCTGAACGACCTGGACGGCGCGCTGACGACCAGCAAGCCGGTGGGCGGTCTGCCTGAGACGGCCAAGGAGCAGCTGGAACGCTTCATGGAGCTCTTCACTGAGCTGGAGGAGAACCGCTCCAAGGTAGACTCTGTGCTGACCCGCGGCGACGCCTACCTTAAGAAGTCCAAGGAGAGCACTTCCACCAACCTGAAGCACAACCTCAAGACGCTGAAGCAGCGCTGGGAGCACGTGATGAACCGCGCCAACGACAAGAAGATCAAGCTGGAGATCGCGCTGAAGGAGGCGACCGAGTTCCAGGAGACGCTCCAGGAGTTCGTGGACTGGCTGACCAGTGCCGAGGGTGTGCTCACCCACCTGAAGCCGGCCTCGCGCGTCATGGACAACATTGTCACGCAGATCGACGAGCACAAGGACTTCCAGAAGGAGGTCAGTGCGCATCGCGAGTACATGCTCAACCTGGAGAAGAAGGGCACCCAGCTCAAGTACTTCTCGCAGAAGCAAGACGTGATCCTGATCAAGAACATGCTGTCGTCGGTGCAGCACCGCTGGGAGCGCGTCGTCTCCAAGTCGGCCGAGCGCACGCGTGCGCTCGACCTCGGCTACAAGGAGGCCAAGGAGTTCCACGACTCGTGGTCGGAGCTGTGCGGATGGCTGGAGGAGGCTCTCTTCTCGCTGGAGGAGGCCGAGGCGTCGCTCAGCAACTCGCCCGACAAGATCCGCGCCCTGCTCGACAAGCACAAGGAGTTCCAGCGCGCGCTCGGCGGCAAGCAGTCGGCTTACGACCAGGTGATGAAGCTCGGCCGTCTGCTGCTCAAGGAGAAGGCGCCCAAGGAGGAGGAGCCCATCCTGCGCGGCATGATGGACGAGCTCAAGGACAAGTGGAACACGTGCTGCAACAAGTCGGTGGAGCGCCAGCGCAAGCTGGAGGAGGCTCTGCTCTTCAGCGGTCAGTTCAAGGAGGCGATCGCCGCGCTGCTGGACTGGCTGAAGAAGGTGGACGCGCAGCTGGGCGAGCAGGCGCCGGTGCACGGCGACCTGGACACGGTGACCAACCTGGTGGAGCAGCACCGCACTCTGGAGGAGGAGCTGGCCGGCCGCGCGCAGCAGGTCGAGTCGATCCAGAAGACCGGCGAGGGGCTCATGGAGTCGGCCGACAAGAAGGACGCGGCCCTCATCAAGACTCAGGTGAGTGGGCTGACCGTGTGCGGGCGAAATTCCTGAAGGGTGTGGACTGTGGAGGTTCACTTCAGGTGATGCTTGGTGGTATTCATAGCCTAATGCTTGTTTGGTTCTTGTCCTAGATCAGATGTGATTGAATTACGCTTCTTGATGAATATTGTGCGTCCCATGTGATACTGTCTCTTATTGGCTGTCAGCGGCTACTGCCTGTGTGTTCCGTGTGTGCGTTTGACTACGTGTGACCGTCCTGCCGTGTGCCGCCTCGTCAGGTGACGGAGCTGACCACCACGTGGACGTCTGTGATCCGCGCCTCGGATGTGCGCAGCCAGCGCCTGCAGCAGGCGCTCTCCGACGCCGAGACCCTGCACCGAGACGTGCACGGCCTGCTCGAGTACCTGAGCGACACGGAGCAGAAGCTGCGCTTCGTCGGCGCGCTGCCTGCCACCGAGGAGGAGGCCCAGCAGCAGACCGATGAGCACGCGCGCCTCATGACCGAGCTGCGCGAGCGGGAGTCCGACAAGGACGCCACGCTGCGACTGGCCGGTCAGATCCTGGAGAAGGCCCATCCGGACGCCGTGCCGGTCATCAAACACTGGCAGACTATCATCGAGTCTCGCTGGGACGAGGTGAGCAGTTGGGCGCTGCAGCGACAGCAGCGGCTCGCCGAGCACCTGGCCAGTCTGAGGGACCTGCAGGAGCTGCTGGACGAGCTGCTGCGCTGGGTGCGACAGCGGGAGACCAAGCTGGTCGAGCTGGAGCCGGTGCCACTGCCGGAGGAGCGGCCTGAGATCGAGGTCCTCATTCAGGAGCACCAGGAGTTTATGGAGGACCTGCAGACGCGCCAGCCCGACGTCGATGCCATCTGCAAGCCCAAGCACAAGGGCCTGCGCAAGGGATCGCGCGCTAAGAGGTGAGTGAGCGGTGATGGGCTTTGACGTGCCGATCTTCGGCGCAGCATGTTTGTGTTTTGTGTGTTTTCACCCATGCACGCAGTTGCTCGATGACTAGGGTGTAAATCTAGGCTGTTGTCAGCATGGCAGCCCCTCGGCTGAGTAGCCTGTAAGTGTCGCACGTTGTGTGTCTGTGCGTCGTGTGTGTGCGCTCGCTGGGCGGCGTGTGTTTCAGTTTGCCCCGTTCTCGCCTTTTCAGTCCGTCGCCGATGCGGCCCCTGCAGAATATCGCGAGACGTCTCAGGTGCTTAATCATTGTAGTGTGATCCTAACCCAGCAGAGCAGTGTAGCACTCGACTCTTAACTCGACAGACTGACCTCTAGCTGACCTCTGGCTCGGCGCACAGCCGGGTCAGCTCTCTTAGTTTAACGCGGTGTAGCTGGTTGTCGCACGCGTCTCTCGTCTCTCGTCTCACGCTTCTCGTCTCTCGTCTCTCGTCTCTTGCCTCTTGCCTCTCGTCTGTCTCTCAGGCGAGATCTGCATCTACACTCTACAGTATTGGTGTTGCTACGTTTCTGTCTCATCTTACGAGCCTTTCGTTCCTCACGGACCTCTTGGTACCTCTCCATCAGCCTGATCACCCATTCCCCCTAGTATGATCCTGTGAGTCCTTATCTAATATTGTTTGTCCAGTTACTCATGGTTTTGCTCAGTTCCCTGTCTTTTCTGTCATCCGAATTTGTTTCATTCTATTTCTTTTCCGCTCAGTGATTTTCTAAAGTGGCCTATTTCTGTCGTAGTTAGATTTAATAAAATGTACTATAGTCTGCTCCACGTATCTTGAACGGTTATTCAAAGATATCTGAGCTAAGAACGATATTTTTTTAAATTTTACCAAGATAATTAAAGCTATCTAAGCCAGACGTCGGAGACTGCAAAGGCTGTTACGATTTGCTTACGATATTTTTAAGCCAAAGTTGATTGGAATTCACGTTGACTAGCTCCGACTTCTTTGAATGACCAGTGAAGAATCGTGGAACAGACGTAGTTGTCTCTTTTTTCCAATTTTCTCCCTCCATCACTGCAGGTCGCTTAATTGTTTTAGCCCAAACCAGTAGAGGCTATGCAAAGCTTTTCTTTTAATAGTTCTAACCTTTTAAAATGTTTGTGGTCTGAAAATTGTGTCTTATCATGTCCTGCACTTTTCGTAAAATACTAGAAATTGCCAATAATTTAGCTTGTATAGCTTTTGTTTGTATATGCGTTGTAGTTGTTCGATTACAAAGGTTATTTACCTTATCCTTCAGCATATTTTTGCATTCATGTACTTGTCTTTGCACGTTGTCTTATTAATATGTCTCAGTTTGTCGTCCAGGGCCGGCTGCACCGTGCTCATTCCGTTACATTTAGAGCTGCTCGTTTGTCCAGTAGAAGGCACGCCTGTGATGTGATGTCCGCTAACACAGTAGGTGGCGGTGTGTGCCGCTTGCCGGCCGGTTTCTGAACGACTCCCTGTGTCCCGTGTTACAGCCAGTTCAGTCCGGACCGCGAGGGATCTCCCAGCAAGAAGAGGTGAGTGACTGTCAGCCGCGCGCCGCAGTCTGGCGGCTGTCTGCCCCCGGGTCTGACCTTCGGGCGGTGGTCGATGGTGGTGATGGTGGTGACGGTGGTGGTGAGGTGCTCCTCGGACGGTGATGGCCTCCTCTTGCTCCGCTTCTCTCTATTGCTTCCTGCCGGTGTACGTGGTACATCGGCGGCACACGGCACAGCTGCTGCCCCATTTGGTGGTGGTGAGGCGGCCCGGCGCACCCGCCTGTCCTGACCGGGCTGGGGTGCACTGCTGGGCCGCCCGGTAAGTCGCATCCCGCTCCTGTAAAGGAGATTCTAACACGACCTGGGCCTGCCGTCGATCGGCCAGCCTGCTGCTGCTTATCGCTAACATCGGTGTACTATAGACCAGCGCGGTTACTGTACCAGCGCGGTGTTCTCTCGGCCGATACTGCCGCAGAGACTAACAGGCTCGGGACGAGGAAACCCTGGCTAACACCCGGGCCAGAGCTGGGTGCTGGCTAACACCCGGACCAGAGCTGGGTGCTGGCTAACACCTGGGCCAGAGCTGGGTGCTGGCTAACATCCAGACTGCTGGCTAACACCCGGACCAGCCAGCTATGGGTGCTGGCTAACACCCGGGCCAGAGCTGGGTGCTGGCTAACACCCGGGCCACAGCTGGGTGCTGGCTAACACCCGGGCCAGCAGCTGGGTGCTGGCTAACACCCGGACCAGAGCTGGGTGCTGGCTATACATTACTACTAATATCGGGTCTAGCCAGCGGTCTAAACAAACCTTCCGCTATGGGTGCGAGACGTTTCTCGGAAACTTCTTTGAAGCTGTTCATACCCGTCAGAGAAACGGTTTTCGGCTTTCCTGGTGGCAAGAGAATAACAGGGTACCAGCGGTGCCCACCCCTATCGAACTAAACACGCCAACTCTGAACAAAGCTAGCCTAACATCTAACGGTCAACCGGTGGTTTATATTTCACGTATTACAAGCATTTATGCTTATTTTATTGTTTTTGTAGCTTATCATTTGCCATTGTCGTTTATTTCAAGCCGAAACAATACAGTTGAATTAAGTGATTTTAGTTCATCGTCTTAAATCATTGCTTAATTGAGTTGAGAGCATTTTGCATTCAGCCGATCAAACAAGTTAACAACTACTGCAGAACGTGGTTTGCTGCTGCTAATTCCGCCTGTACTTGGTCTGGCCGTGTGCCGTACCAGCACGCAGTACTGTAGTCACTACCGTAGTCGATCGCTGCTTCCTTACTGGATCGTCACACCACTGTAGCCGGTCGGTCGGTCTGTAGTCTGCCCGTCACCAGCCTCTGACACAGCACCACACCCCTTCTCCGTCTGTCTCAACAGTCAGGGCAGCCCGGAACGCGATATCTCGCCGGCACGCGACTATGACAAGCCTTGGCTGACCAACGCCAGGTACTAGTTAGCGGCGCTCGCTCGCCGACTGTAGCGACCCTAGCGGCCGCGAGGCGAACTGAGACAGGTCCAACGGCGACGAGCGATTCTATGCCAGTGGTGAATTGAAACGAAATTTATTTATAAAGTTGTTTTCTAGGGCTAATTTTGGTCAAGACTACCCTGTCATGTCTGAGAGGTAAATAAGTATCGTGTAATGACTGGTTGTATTTTGCATTATATTGTGTTTGTAAAACCTCACGCCTTGAATCAGAATCGCTCGTCGCCGAGGGATGCTCGCTTTGCTTTAGACCGAAGTGAGCTTTAGGATATTACTTAGGAGTAAGCTTGCGCCTAGAAGTATCTTGTCTTTCCTTGCCTGGCACGCTGCCATACAGCTACATTTTCTATGTTTTGTTTTGTTTTGCCATCGCGAGCAGTTATTGTATATGCAGCCATCATTGGCTGCCGTTATTCTGAGCCGTTGCCAGTGGAAGAGCTCGCATCAGTGGATGGTGAGAAGGGATTAGTTCTCGTCCAGTTCGTTTGTGCTGCATTGCTGCTGCCTTAGCATGTCTGGCCGCTGGGTTTGGCTGTCTGGGGCCGTGGGGAGGGAGATGGGGGGTCGTCTGTCTGCCTGTCTGCATCCCCGGGTCACTGCACGTCTGCCGCCCCTGCTGACGCATGCCCCTGTGTCCCGCGCCGCCGCCGTGCTCAGGCCCAGTCCGGAGCGCTCTGCCGATAACCCGTGGCCGCGCATCGGCCCCATGTTCCACCACGAGGGATCGCCGGCGCCGGGCGGACGCAAGTCCAGGTAGGTGGCGTGACCTGACCCGACCTGGCCTAGTCGGTGGTCCCCCGCCGCTGGGGTGCGGTAGGTAGCCGGTAGAGGGCGGGCCAGGTCTGTATCGAGAGAGACGTGGTGGGAGGTGCGCCTGTCTGGCCTGGTCTGACCCGACCTGACCTGGTCTGACCTGTGGTCCCCCGCCGCTGGGGTGCGGTAGGTAGCCGGTAGAGGGCGGGCCAGGTCTGTTTGGAGAGGGACGTGGTGGGAGGTGCGCCTCGGAGAGGAGAGGCTGTGTCGGTACCTCTGGGTCAGATGCAGAGCTGACGCAGGGGGAACACGGAAGATCACCGACGCGCTACAGGAGCTTCACACACTTGACTGTGTGCATACTGAACGCCGTCTGATGTGGGTTGTGTCGTTATATCGTTTGGATTGGGTTGTCGCTGTGTGTTGGTTGTCCGTCTGCTCTTGTTTTGGCTTACCGTCATGTCTTCATGTAGGTTATATGTTCGCCTCCAGCTACAATCGCAAGTTGACATGTCCGCAAACTCATTACGTATCTCACTTGTCACTGATATAGCCTTCTAGATATTTCAGAACAAAGTGTTCAGTTTTGTTTTCTTTTGCTCTTAGACCTAACTGACCGATCCAACTTGCATATGAGCCGTTAAGTTCAACTCAGTTTGTTATGTTATCGTATCAATGTCACCTAGTAGTCTTAACACGGTGTATTTCTATGCAGCCGCGCTATGAGTGAACCGGTGCTGAAGACGCCTCAGCAGCGTGAGCTCTGGGACGCCTGGCGCAACACCTGGCTCATGGCCTGGGAGCGCCAGAGACGCCTCCAGGACAAATACAATTACAGTCAGGAGATGGAGAAACTGCAGGACTTCGACTTCGAGGAGTGGCGCAAGAGGGTGCGTACCGCGGCGCGTGCTGCCTTGCCTCGGCTGGGTGGCCACTGCTGTCTTCTGGTCGCGAAATCGGTGGCCTTTGTGGGAGATATGAAATACATGGCTGGTGTCCAGTCCAGTCTGAATAGTTGCGGTGACATCGTTATTGTTAAACATATTTATGTATTTTAGCAATGATCGCGGTTTGTTGCAGTAATTGCTTGGTTTGTATGTTTGAATTCGTTTCAAGGGAAGTGATTGTCAGTTATGTTTTTTTGTACACATCTCAGCTACGGTGGTGTATAGTGATATCGTGTCGCTGTGATCCGACGTCTGACATCTCCATCCGCCTGCAGTTCATGAAGTACGCCAACATGAGGAAGATGCGCATCACTGACCTGTTCCGCCGCATGGACGCCGACAACGACACCTTCCTCGACAAGGAAGAGTTCATCGACGGAATGACCAAAACCCGTACGTGGCGCTCTCTGCTAGACACGTTTTGTGCCGTTTTACTGTCTGATGCAGCTCGTTAAATCCAGGGGCCTCGACCTGGCACTAGTGTATTGCTGAAAAATATAGAGGCATCCGTCTAACAATTGCGTCTATCTCTGTCATAGTTTAGTGCGCATGTGGTGTTACAGCAGATAGTGCGACCATGCCCTGTTCATTTCGCGGTCGTAGTATGAGGGATTTGTTTACGAAATGGAACATTTCGGAAATGTTTATACTTATATACCCAAAGTATAAAGTACGTGACGCGGCATTTGTCTAGCGGTGATGGTATCTGCTGGTGTTTGATGGATCCCATCAGCAGTCTGGCCCTATGCTCTGCTGTCCCCACCTGACCCCTCCCCCTCCCCCGCCCCTCGCAGACTTCCCGACGACGCGTATGGAGCTGCAACTTGCCGCCAACTGTATCGACAAGAACCAGGATGGCCTGATCGACTACAACGAGTTCATGGCGGCGCTGAGGCCCGACTGGGACCAGAACCGGCCGCTCACCGATGGCGAGAAGATTGACGACGAGGTGAAGAAGATCTGCGCCACCTGTGCCTGCCGGACCAAGTTCAAGGTGTTCCAAGTCGGCGAGGGCAAGTACCGGGTAAGTGACGGCGGCGTGCGGCGCTGGAAGTGCGGTGACTGGAGTTGTTGTGTTGTTGGTAGATCATGGAGTGGGCCATGGTGTTGTGTGAGGGGCGATCAAATCTACGAGACGACACTTATATTCGACGGGGTACTGTCGCTGAATGGTGCATGACTTCATCAGCTGTCGGCGTGTTCTGAACGCCTTGGTTCCATGGATGTTCTACCTGGGAGACATTCTTGTTGTTGGAGCAGGTTCTCGTTTGGAAGTCGGCTGTTTCGTTGGATGTGTCGACTGTGGCCCTTGTCTGACTGGTGTCTGCCGCGATGTGCCCTCAGTTCGGTGACAGCCAGAAGCTGCGTCTGGTGCGTATTCTGCGCTCCACCGTCATGGTGCGCGTCGGAGGCGGCTGGGAGGCGCTCGATGAGTTCCTCGTCAAGAACGATCCATGCCGAGGTGAGTCCAGCTGCTGACCGGGTCTTCAGGAGCTGCAGTTGAGCCGGAGTTGATTGGTCGGGAGCCGCTCGGCGGTGACATGAGCAGAGGTGTTCTCAGACATTAACAATCAGTGCACTAATACCACATAGTCTGCTGATGTACAGTCACTGTGTCTCGTTACTAATGCTCATTAACTGTGCAGGCTGACTGCTGTGTGCTAATCTAGCCGGGCCGATCCCGTAATTAACAAGTCTCTCACTGCGCTGCGTACTGTGCACGATATTAACACGGCTAATTTACGACAGTCAGCCTCGCCGCCATCCGCGAAGCAGGTCAGACCTACTACTGCATAACATGCATAACATCCGCTCGCCGTCTGTCGGTAGTGCGCGCGCGCGCTTTGTACATGCCCTGACCGCCTGACGCCGCTGCCCGCTCGACTAACACGACCTGTGCTGCCCCGCCCTCCCCGGCCCGCCCGCCCCGCTCCTGCTCCGCCACTCTACCCGCTCCTCCGCTGCTCTGCCCGCTGCTCCGCTGCTCTGCCTGCCCGCTGCTGGTCGGCGCCGCGCCGCCTAAAGTTCACGTTCTGTTTTCCAAAGAGGTGTGTGTGTCGCGCCAACTACTAGTCAAGGAGCAGCACGAGAGAGGATGTCCGATGAACGAGCCGCGTAAGCCACTAACCCGCCGCTCGCGCCCTGCCTGCTCTCACATTCGGTGTGCCTGCGGTTCGGAGGTCTCACAGGGAACACGCAGACACTCACATGGAGCCGGGGCGCTCGGAGAGGCGGCCGGCAGCACGCGCGGCCGCCGACGCGTCCGTGGTTGTAGCTGTAGACTCCGCATGCTCTCTCTGACCCGCACGCCGCACCGGTACACGTCTGCCTGCCTGCTGTGTTACAGACGCCGCGGTACAGACTGCTGCGGTACGGGACGCCGCGGTACAGACTGCTCGGCACTGGGTGTGGTACAGACTGTTACAGACTGGTGTGTGTTACAGGACGGTGTGGTGTCGTGGTACCGACGCAGACCGGGGACATTCATTGCTCGCATGTCGCCGCTTGTCATGGGGCAGCCGCGCTCTCTCTGATGTATCTCTGAGAGAGTGGGACGAGGGTTGTCGTGACTGGTTTCAGACGAGGTCGCTCTGTGGCCGGTGTACCTGTGGTGCAGCTGACGCCTCTGCAGGGGGGGGGGGCCTGGGGCTCTCCCTCCGTGTCACGGTCACGCTGTGAAGCGAGGAACAACACTGTCACATTGTCGGCACCTCACTGGGTATCGTCCTTTCGGAGTGGCGAGGGATGGTGGCTATTCGTGGTTTACAAGTTTGTTCAGTGTCAGTACAATAATTGGCAAATATCCAACTTACGGACGTCAGTTATTCAGTTACGAAGGGGATGATTGAATACAACTCGCCGCGTTCCTTTTGCACCGGTTCGCTTCTCACTCTCTCTCCTTTGCCGTTTTATTTCATTGGTTTGTGCACGTTTTTTTTTTTTTTTTTTTTTTTACTTGTATTTTATGCACGCCTTGTTTTGATTGTGTTGTGTTTTGCGGCTTATTTCGTAGCACGGTTTTGCTGAGTTATGGCCGCCGTGCAGGGGGTGTCGTTCTGTTAAGTTGTACGGCTGCAGCCAGCGGCGGCCTTTCCTGCGCCCTCCACCCCGCCCTCACTCCGCCGTCCGGCCTCCCGCCTTCTCTGCCACACAGCCAAGGGACGCACCAACGTCGAGCTGCGCGAACAGTTCGTGCTGGCGCCGGGCGTCTCGCAGAGCATGACGCCGTTCAAGAGCAAGAAGTCGTCCGTGGACAGCCGGTCCGGCTCCGTGCCGACCACTGGAGTCGTTACCAAGGTGAGTTGGTGATCCGTACCGATCACTGGAGTCGTCACCAAGGTGAGTTGGTGCTCCGTGCCGACCACTGGAGTCGTCACCAAGGTGAGTTGGTGCTCCGTGCCGACCACTGGAGTCGTCGTCACCAAGGTGAGTTGGTGATCCGTACCGACCACTGGAGTCGTCACCAAGGTGAGTTGGTGCTTTGTTCCGATCACTGGAGTCGTCACCAAGGTGAGTTGGCGCTCCGTGCCGACCACTGGAGTCGTTACCAAGGTGAGTTGGCGCTCTGTGCCGACCACTGGAGTCGTCACCAAGGTGAGTTGGTGCTCCGTGCCGACCACTGGAGTCGTCACCAAGGTGAGTTGGTGCTCTGTGCCGACCACTGGAGTCGTCACCAAGTGAGTTGGAGATCCCGTGCCCGACCACGAGTCGTCACCCAAGGTGAGTTGGCGCTCTGTTTTTTTATACCGACCACTGGAGTCGTCACCAAGGTGAGTTGGTGATCCGTACCGACCACTGGAGTCGTCACCAAGGTGAGTTGGCGCTCTGTGCCGATCACTGGAGTCGTCACCAAGGTGAGTTGGTGCTCTGTTCCGATCACTGGAGTCGTTACCAAGGTGAGTTGGCGCTCTGTTCCGATCACTGGAGTCGTCACCAAGGTGAGTTGGTGCTCTGTTCCGATCACTGGAGTCGTCACCAAGGTGAGTTGGTGCTCTGTTTCCGATACTGGAGTCGTCACCAGCGTGAGTTGGGGCCTCCGTGCCGGACCACTGGAGTCAGTCACCAGGTGAGTTGGTGCTCCGTGCGACCACTAGAGTTCGTCACCAAGGTGAGTTGGTGCTCCGTGCCGACCACTGGAGTCGTCACCAAGGTGAGTTGGTGATCCGTGCCGACCACTGGAGTCGTCACCAATGTTAGCTGGTGCTCTGTTCCGATCACTGGAGTCGTCACCAATGTTAGCTGGTGCACGGCTGAGCCGGCCGTCACCGCAGCTGTATTTCTCTGTTATATCTGAGATCTGCTGTAAGGTTGGTTCAGTTGATCAGCTGTCCTGTGTGGTGTCTGCTGTGCTGCTCGTGTTGACCGGTACCGACCTCTGCCCTCCGCCCCGTCCTGTCCAGGTCCGTGAGAAGACGAGTCGCAGCACCCCTCTGGGCCGCGCGTCTGTGTCGAGCGCGTCCGGAGACAGGCGCAGCTCGACGGAGTGCGGCCACCGCCAGCTGAGGAAGGCCAGCACGCCGGTCCGCAGCGCCAGCTCGCAGGGAGGCAGCAAGCCGCCGAGCCGCGCCGGCTCCGAGCTCAGCATCGACTCTGCTGACGGCCACCGCAGCGGCAGCACGCCGTCCGGCCGGCTCTCCATCGGACGCAAGGTACGCCGCCGCCGCCGCCGCCGGCTGTCGTGATGTCGTGATGTCGTGATGTCAGAGGGACGGGACATGGCGAGACGGGGCTGATAGGAGGAGGCGGGAGGGGATGGGGGACAGGGTGGAGGGAATGGGAGGATGTGGGAGGGATAGGGGCAGGGTGGGATGGGCAGGAGAGTTGGGATATGCGAGGATGGGATGGAACGAAGAGGGCTGGACAGGGCAGAATGGGACGGAGAAGGAAAGGGCTGGGCGGAGAAGGACAGGGCGGAATGGGACGGAGAATGAGAGGTCTGGACAGGGCGGAGAATAGGGCTGGACAGGGCGAAATGGGACGGGACGGACCACTCGTGTAAACATGGCCACGTGCGGTTGTATCTGCGGTGGCGGTGTGTGACTCCCCCCCCCCCTCCCCGTCCACAGTCGTCCACGCCAGTAGGCAAGACCTCGTCTCCCGCTGCCAACGGCTCGGCCAACGGCAAAACCTACAGGTGAGTGGCGTGTGAGATGACCGGCCTGGCCTCCAGTCCCGGCCGGCCGCCTGTCCCGGACCCCGCACCAGCCGGACGCCCCCGTGTCTGTACATATTGAACTGGTCACCTCTCACATCACCTCATCCACCGCGCACGCTGTCCCCGGCTCTGACTCAAACTAAGCAGCGTCAGTCAGACCCAGACGCGGTTCAGTCGAGATCTGGTGTCTGACACCGCTCGCTGTTATCGGCTGAGGGTAACTGACCCCGCCCCTGCACCCTGTCCGTAACACTGCTGACCGCGCATGACCTGGCGTGGCCTGTTAACCAGCGATGGGGCGCGCCGGGACCGCCCCGCCCCGCGCCCCTGCGCCGCCTCGGCGGTCTGCGGCCGCGCTGCCTCAAGGCGCTCCTCGCCGCTACTTGTACTATCGACGAGCGCGGAAACTGCAGTTCGCTGTCCGGCCGCACTCTGGCCGCCACTGCTCCGGCCGGCCTGGCTGCCACTCTGAGGTATCTGGCAGTGATGTCAGGTAGTTCAGACTAACCCGCTGTTGCCAGTCGGCCGCCAGTGCCAGCTCTGAGGTATCTGGCAGTGCATGTCAGGTTATCAGACTAAACCCGCTGTTGCCCAGTCGGCCGCCCCACCAGTGCCAGTCTAGGTATCTGGCAGTGATGTCAGGTAGTTCAGACTAACCCGCTGTTGCCAGACGGCCGCCAGTACCAGCTCTGAGGTATCTGGCAGTGATGTCAGGAAGATCAGACTAACCCGCTGTTGCCAGTACTAGCTGCCAGTCTGTGTTGGATTCTAACCTGTCGATCTAGCTACTGTAGTTTGTCAAGCCTGTCCGTACCAGAGTTTCGCTAACCCACTTTGTCGTCCTAGCACTGCTTAGACGTATGTAGCTCACTCTTTAACAACACTCTCAGTGTGGCATCTCTCCCTGGTAGGCTCTAACAGCGACTAATAACTGTGTTCTAGGTTCCGGCGGCCTGCATCTGTCTCATCTCTGTCGTCTGGAGTGCCGTCGCCAAGGTACTAACACCACCTCCCTACTATACCGCCCGTTACCGAGATCACTCCGCGTCCGCGCTGCCACCTGGTGGCCGGAGCACCAACTAACCGCGCGCTCCGCCTGTATATATACGACTCGTATTAAATACCGTCCTGCTCTGGATTCATTCGCACCGGTGACGGGTGTTGGCTAGCGCGCCGCTGTATTAAACGACAGAGTAACGCACTGCATACCAACACTGCACATAGCGGGAGCGGTAACGATCAGCTGTAACCCATTCACCTGTCTATTAACTCACTTGTCTCTCTCTCTCTCTCTGTCTCTCGGCGGTGACGGATGTCTCTCTGTCTCTGCTCTGTCTCTGCTCTGTCTATAGCCGCGCTGTCTCTGCCGTCTCCCTTAGGAGCCGCATCCCGGTGATGGTCCGTTCAGGAACCGCCGACAATATCGAACTCTCCGACGCCAGGTAACCAGGCGGCTGGTTCTGTAACCAACCCGAGCTGCCCACGCTGTCTGTGTGCTGTGGTTACTTCCCCAAAGCTGGCCAAAGTCAGCGCAGCTGCTGGCCGTCGTAGGCTCCAGATATTAGACCGTCAGTCCCTCTGTGCCACTGTAGTATAACCCCGGGCCTGGCTGTCAGTGTAGTGCCTCAGCTGCTGCGCACTGAACACCCGGCTGCCTGTTTGTACCTCTGGCTTATTAACGGTACCTCTAGTCAGCTAGTGAACGAACAGCGTATCTGTTCGGCTAACTGTATACCTGCCCGACTAACTGTATATGACTATATATCCCAACTAACTGTACATCTGCCTGCTTGCCCTCTTGGCTGACTCTCCAGACCGCTGATCTGCCTGGTGTCTCCCGCATGCTCCCCGTCCCTGTATGTATGCGTGGCTGCGCGACTGACGGCTGTATGTGTTCTGCGGTCGAACCAGACGGTCGCTGACGCCGACCGGCCGCCGCGCCGTCCGCCGTGGGGGCTCGACGTACAGCATCCCGGACGACCAGCTGTTTAACTGGCGGGACACGACCCCCAGGTACTAACAGCGCCGCAGCGCACCACCCCGGTATACCCGACTCAGTAATAACACACACCGACCCTTTCGTCAGCCGGCGGTTCGACCCCGCCCCGTCCGCTCCCCTCCCCCTGAACGCAGGGGAAATTTAGTCCTGTCCGCTGTCTCCTCACCCGATGCACTGGGGAACGTGGTGCTTCTGCTCTCTTCTCTCTACTAACAAACACTGCTCGATTGGGTCACCCGGGATACCTTGCCCAGCCCGATCAAGCTACACTCCACCGAATTCCGCTCCCCGATCCCAGCACGGTTTGCGGTGTGATGCGAACCGCAGTCAAAGTGATGCCCCGCTGTGATGAAGTCTGCAGACCGGTAGGTATATGTAGAATGTATATGTGTTGAGATACACTCAGCAGCTGTATATGAAGCTGCTCCATACTCGGCTGTTCCTCAGTAGCAGTAGTTATTCTGCATGTATCTTGATATTGACGTCATAACTACTCATTGACTACTCATCTTGACCGGCAGTTCTCCGGTGACCGCCTCTCTGATTAACCTCGCTAATGATATGTAGCGGATCAGTGGTTGCCCTGCTGTCTGCAGGGCCAGTAACCTCGGCACGTTTGCACTGCCGCCTAACTCCTAGTCACGCCGCACCGAACTCAGTTAACTCTGTAACGCCCCGCGCACGCCCGGCGCCTGTAACGTATTCAACGCGGGGCGGCCCGTTACCCCGGGAAACCTCCGTCACTAACCGGGCCCGTTGTCCGTCTGGCCTGTACAGATCTCGCACGTCGTCCCAGTCGAGCATATCGTCGGCGTCGCGTCTCTCCACGGGCCTCAGGTAACGGCGCCGCTCACCAGACTGACCCGGCCGACCCAGCGAGCCGCGGTGACACTCCGGACGCTGTGATTGTCATGCAGCTGACGTAGTGTGGCTCGCGTCACTCGGGGTGTAGAGTTACTCACCTGCAATGAGTGATACGGCTTGTCTGTATAAGCAATCTCACGCTTATTTTCGCTGAGGAGGACGGGTTTGATGGTGTAATAGATGTGTCGCGCTAGATGGTAGTTGTAAACCTGTTGCATGCACCGGACGCATGTATGGCGCTGGCCGAACGTTAACCATTCTACCGAGATGGCTGCAGTATGGTGGATACCGTCGAGTCGACAGCTACCACAGCAGTCGAGCGGCTCAGCTGGTAATCTCAGCGGGCTGGTTCCGTGATGTCTGTGCGTGCTAACGACGTGTTACGCGTCCTTTGAGAGTTGGGTGGTAAGCTGGTGGACAGTCTGCGTGTTGTGTGCCGCCGTGTCTGACCGGGTCCCCTCTCTGTTCGCCAGGCCAAAGACCAGCGGATCGCAGATCCCCGTATCGACCACCATGCAGAGGTGAGTAGAGCTGAACGCACGCCCACCGATGAGTGTTAACGCTGTGATTCTGACGGCGTGCTCTGTGTACGAAACGCAGGAAAGCTGGATGATGGATAGGCTAGGGGGCTGTTTAGGGACTTATATTTATCAAGTTCCGGCGTGTTCAGGCAGCAGCTGTTTGTTTGCTATCTACCTAGGTGTGACCTAGGGTGTCTCGCCCTTGTCTCATGTCCCAGAGTTGCATGAACCTCGCCTCATTGTGCCGATGTGACCGAAGCTGTCTCTCCTTTCAGAGAGAACTCGGCGTCTAAGATCCAACGCCGCTCGTCTGCAGCCAGCGACTCGAGCCGCGGACAGGCGCGCAAGAGCACCAGCTCGCAGGCGCCGCGCTGGCACTGAGTGGCCGCTGCCGGCGACCGAGACGGGACCACGAAACAGCACCTGACCGACGCATACACCCCTCGACCCAGTCATACTGATGGCTCGCGCGCACACACACACACACTGTGTATGTAAATACGTATGACCGAGATCAGAGCAGCTAGAGCATAATGATCACTAACCTAAACTGCCTGAAGGTGCTTCGAGGAGACGCGATCTAAGTCTTTCTATCATTAATTATGTTATCATGTATGGTATGTTATTATTTGTGCGCGGCCCCGAGCGGCCGCGCTGTGATGAGGCGGCGCCGCGCGGCGGTGCTGCCGCCCAGCGGCGAACGACAGCAACACGAGACTAATGGAGTCGGGGCAATGAACGCTGGTGTGCGTGTGGGTTTTGTAATGCGGCGTGAGAGTGGCGCTGTCATGTGATGCCAGGACGCGTGTGCACGTTGTTAAAAGACAGTGTTGCTGGCTGACTAAGGTGTGGCCGCGAGGCTGGTGCTGATTGATATGAAGTGCTGCGGCCCGCGGGCGGCGGTCGGTCGGTCGCGGCGGGGTGGACCGCGGGGCTGCCGGCGCTGTGCGGGCGTCCGGCAGTCAGGCGCGGTGCTTCAGGGGGCGACCTGGCAGATGAAGACCGGGGACGGTGCGGCGCCCCCCGGTCAGGCCGCCTCCTGTGCTACCGAGTCGTCCGCTCTCCACTCCCGCCGACCTCCGCCGCCGCCGCCCGCACACGAGCCAGATGGTCCATTTTTGTATTCCGTGCGCCCAGAGACGCGCCCTAACGCCGCGACTGCTGGGATGATGGTGACACGCGAAGCATGTGTCCATTGTGAGAGCAACCAGCTTCGAATAAACTGCTTTACCCCATGCCGGTGTTTATGAGACTGTAGGTACGTGACAAGGATGTGTCCATTGGTGGCAAGTTTCGACAGCATTTGCGTAACAGAAACCAACACGAGCTATTCAGCCTTTGATTGTTTAAATTTCGCGAATATATTTCCAAGATCAGGGAATGGTACCCAGGGCTGCATGGTTCCTTACAACGGACATACTAATACACTATCACGACCATTAAATAAATCGTAGTCCGCACTGTTCGCATATTGCAAAACTAGTGTACTAGAGAACTTTGCCTTGTTGCGATTTTCACATCTATAACCTATGGAACCGAAGCTTGAGTAGAGAGAGCTTCTCTTTGTGACATTTCGATGACCTCTGGAGTTCTAACTGTGCGACGTGCGCCTTAGATAGAAACTGATAGCACATTATTGTATAACTGACTAGATCTACACAACTCACATATGCTAAGTTTGAGGAAATCGGAACTCGACGCTGAAAACAAGTAGGAATATGACGCTAACTTGAAGGACATGCTACGCAAGAGGGAGCGTCGTTTTCTCCTATTACGAACAGGATGACGGTCTGCGTCTGCCATCTGTCGTGTCAGGACCGAGGCTGGGAGGCGCCGGTTCTTGTATCGGGGACCAATGTGGTACAACGCACTCCCGGTGTAAATCGCGAAATGTCAGTCGCATGTTTCCATCGCGCTCTCAGATGACTTTTACTGGAGGCGGGTGACTGAGCGATCTTGGTTACCATCACATTGCCATTGTCTCTGTCGCCTTTATCATGCTCATTTTAACCTGTGTATATGTCTATGTCAAAGTCCCGCCAGCCTCGAACCAACTTCAACCGCGCCGGGCGGGAGACGTCTCTGTAACCACCCTCAGCGGACTGCTGGCTGTCAGGGCCCGCGCCTTTGTTAACCATCCTCAGCGGACTGCTGGCTGTCGGGGCCCGCGCCTTTGTTCCTCGCGGATCGCTGGCTGGCAGGGCCCGCGCCTTTGTTAACCACCCTCAGCGGATCGCTGGCTGGCAGGGCCCGTGCCTTTGTTAACCACCCTCAGCGGATCGCTGGCTGGCAGGGCCCGCGCCTTTGTTAACCATCCTCAGCGGATCG
>VOPJ01000016.1:0-95965 GCA_014673585.1 Semibalanus balanoides
CACCCACATTCCTGCTATGGTGTTGATCATCAAACGTCTTTAATATCCTGACACACCCACACACCTCACCAGCCACCACACCTCTGCAGAGGGTTCGGAGAGGAAGGATCGGTACTGAACATCGCAGTGTGTTGACTCTTGCCAATCATCTATAGAATAAGGGCGGTTAGTGGACCAAAGGATTGACGGCAGTGCGGCCGCTCGTCAGTTCTTGGGTTGTTTGACCTCAGCGTGGTTGATGATGTTTGGCCATGGCCGCGAATGTGCTGCCGTTCGGACGTTGGCTTTACGGAACGTGGCTCGGTTCAGAATGGGGCCTTGTTTCCGCGGAGATGTGCCGAGTTCCATGGCATCTGGTGATCGAAGGATGCCGGTCATTGAAGCTGCCAGAGATTAGCATGCTCTCATTACTTGTTGGCTAGCTGTGAAGGCACATACTTCAGGGTTGAATGATACTGGTGCGGTGCGATCCCGTTTGGCTCGTGGTCAGCCGTGCTGTCGCTGCCGCCTCCACCACCGCTGACTCGCCTTCCCCTCCGGCAGGGAGTGATGACCGAGCGGGACGAGGAGAGGGAGCGGATGCGGAAGGAGCTGCGCTACTCGCACGAGCGCATCCACCAGCTGCACCGCGAGTCTGTGGGCGGCGGCGGCGCGCTGGCCGCGCAGGCGTCGCCCTCGCTGCTGCCGGCGCCGCTGGCCGCCCCTGAGACGGACACGAGCCGGCCGCACAGCTTCGTCTCTGTGGCCAGCTCGAGCGACGCTCCGGCCGCCAGCGGGGGAGACGGCGGCCCGGCCGGGCATGCCGAGACCGATGACGAAAGTGAGTGGATGCTGCGAGAGGCTGGTGAAGGTGGGATGGTTGAGATGTGGAAACGAGCGGGCGTAGAATGCGGATGTTTCCGTGTTGGAAGTTGTGATATGTTCCCCCCCCCCAAAAAAAAAAAATGCCGACTGAAAAATGGTTGTTGGAGGCTGATCTCAAAGTCCAATAGCACGAATAGTTGTCTGTATCACCGTTTCACAATCGCCAGGTCAGTCTGAATCGATATCATAATTCAGATCACAGTGAGACGTGTCGTGGGCGCTGCTGCTGACCTCTGTGACTGCTAATGCGGCTGTGTGTGATGACTCGACTGACCGTCTCCCTGTCGTGTGTCGGCAGGCTCGCGATCGCGGCCCGACACTGGCTCCCAGGAGAGCGGTGACCCCGCCTCGGACACGCTGGAAGAGTCCACCCACGAGGTACCTGTCACCTAGTGCTACTGGTCGCCGCCCGCGCAGCCCACTGCCCCGTGCCTGCCGCCGCCGCGCGCCGACGGCCGCCTCCAGCGCGCTGTGTCTGTGTGTCTGTCTGTCTGTCTGTCTGTCTGTCTGTCTGTGGGAGGGACGCGGCGCGGCCGTCTGTCAAGTCAGTCTGTGTGTCTGTCTGTGTGTCTGACTGCGTGTGTGTGACTCGGTGCGCGTCTCGTTACAGACGGAGACGTTTGACTCGGCCTCGTCCGGTAGTGCGTGTCTGACGTTCGAGTCTGCCGCCGATCACACGTGAGGTGCGTCCTCGCGCGGCGCCGGGCCGCGAGACGCCACGTACCGCCGCCCCGCCGCCGCTGCCGACTTGTACAGGTGCCAAGACCGCTACTCCGAGAGTGCCGCGTGTATATAGGATAATTATATTCTATCGAGAGAGAGAGAGAGAGAGAGAGAGGTGCGTATTGTGTAACAACTTAAGTATACCAAATTTGTTATTGTTATTTTTGAAGAATTCCACTGGGGAGCGCGTCGCTCCTGGCATCGGTCGCTTGAGCTTACGTGGGAGGTCGGCGGACGCGCCGCGCGAGCCAGCGAGTGCTGAGAGATAGGCCTTTCTGAGAGTGGCGCGATGGTCGCCGTGCCGCCCGACCGCCTGGCGCGCGCGCGCAGTTTAAGTTTGGCTGGATGCGCGGTGCGGCGCCGCCGGTCGAGAGAGCGGGCAGTGCCCGGCCCGGCCAGGCGCCCAGCGCCCGGGGGCTTCATGTCTCTCCTCCTGTTGACCAAGATTAGGACGGGCTGGTACCGTAATCTTTGTGACGCGACGCGACGCCGCCGGCGACGGAGAGAGAGAGAGAGCGAGGGAGAGCGACCGATGTGTATGTACCCGTGCACAAACGCCTGCTGCGATTTAGTACTGTACCTATTTGTTCTGTCACTGAGACCATTTATACCACTGCGTCGCCAACCAGTTAAGATAAACAACTGATTCGAGATGCGAGTGTTTCTCTGTGTGTCGGAGTGAGGCGGATGACGTGAGTCTGAGAGAGGTGAGGTGCAAAGGTTGAGAGACGGGGAGAGGGTGGGAAAGGACTAGCGGACGACACTCGTCACACAACACGAACCTCGGGTCTGGATCCGGCCGCCCGGCGCTGCGCAGCTTCGCCAGCAAACCCGAGACGGCATTTCCACATTCCTCGTATATTTGTGTGGTGCGGCGCGGGCCAACACAAACACGGTACGCAGCATCGGGCGGCGGGCGCGGCGATGTCGCGGCGATCGGCCAACTCGGCTCCGCTCCGCCCCTGTTCGAACCGAACAGCGACGCTGACAAGCCGTCCGGAAATACGGCCACTTCGCGATGGAAGTCTGGCGCTGAATGAAACCTGCACTCCGCGCGGAATACAAGGCAGCGGAGGGTTCAGGGCAGTTCGCGACAGTGGCGGCGAGCCATCCACGCCCGTGGTCATTCTGGACGTTTTCGCGGTGCACTCGCCAAATGTAAGCGGGTCAAACGGGGAGCAGGGCCGCGCATTAGAGTCCAGGCAGGGAAATGTGGCTGTTTTGTGCCAGTTTCGAGCGCATCCAGCTGACCGCCACCCCCAACCCCCGACCCATCCCGCACCCCCGACCCCCGACCCATCCCGCACCTCACCATCCCAACCCTGACCCACCTCGTTACACAAACCTGGCCGCCGCTGCCGCCAGGGCCGCCATCACTGTCACCCCGACGGAGACGCACTCCACCTTCCCCCACCTTCCCCCGGAGCTGGTCCGCATCACCTGTCCGGGCAGCGTCCGCTCGCCTCAGGCGTCCCACACTCCGCCGGCCTTAATGTAGCGCCTGCCACGCACTGGCCCACCACGGACAGCGTCCGGCGCCCAGTCGGAGCACCACCTTGTGAAGACGCGCTTGGTCGAACCTTCTCCTCCAGGCGCCGTTCTTCGGCCTCCTTGCCCCATCTGCTTGAGGCCGCAAAGCTCGCCGGTCTTGTTAGGCGGTGGCCTGGCCGGGCCAGGTGATGTAGCGACGCACCTCAGCCTGCGATGAGAGAGAGAGAGGTGGAGTCAGGAGGCTGCTCTGAGGCGAACAAAGAGACGTGACCTGACCTCGCCCTGTGTGGAGAGGAGGTGGGGCCAGGGCAGTGGGTAATGGGAGGTCTCTCCGGGGTAACAGCAAACTGGCTGACGTGACTGGCCTTGAGATGAACGCCAGAAATTACAAACACTTCGCTGGATGGGGAAGGGACAATCTCGATGCTCAGTTGGTAAGATCACTAAGAACGCTGGCCAGACACATTCCCGCTCTGACAGAGCGGGATGGAGAGGGCGAGGGTTCGCGTCCAGACTCGTGCATAGTATTTCCTCTTGAATTGTATGACCTGCGGTCGGTGGCTGCGGCTGCGGCCGCGAACTATGCGATCAGCTTTGCGGAACGTGAATGTTTACTTTAAATTCCGCTGCTGACTGTAAATTCGATTGAATTGTAGGATTCGGGGTCCACGCATCAAGCTCTACTTAGCGAAGACTCCCATCCCAGAAACTTATCCAACGACAAGGTTCCGGTTGCTAAGTTGTAAAAGTAAATACTTAACTGAAAACACCACCGTAAATAACTATAGGCACGTCAGGCAGGGAAACAAGGTTCCGGTTGCTAAGTTGTAAAAGTAAATACTTAACTGAAAACACCACCGTAAATAACTATAGGCACGCCGAAAATTAATAGTAAGACTCAAACATCTGATAAAATAACATCAGACAGCAGCCCATCTGCCCTCGAAGTAAGAACGGTCGCATAATCAGTCTACCCTGAGAAACGTGCACCACACACTCAGCTGCTGTACCATCCTGAATGCAATGGGAAAAATCATCACACCTTCTCGGCATCCACTACTCCGCTATTCACTTACGTTAACACGCTCTGCCAGTGCTGAACCAGCCCTCAACAGCTGACATGGGCCATCCGCCAAGTGATCACTGTTTCGGAAACCACCAGCCTCAGAACAGCGACACGACGCCAGGAGTATACTATTCATTTCAGCACAGCAGCTGTGAAGGCGGCGGTGTTCGAATCTGAACCACCGGTGTGATATCGGGACGGCAGCTGCCGGCGGAGGGAAGCCGGCCCAGCCAGGGCGGCGGGCGGCACTGGGAGCGAGCCAGCGCTCCGCCAGCCGCGATACAGGTGCCAGAAAGACGCCAACATGTACCACGGGACGCGATACGGATCCAGAGGGCGGCCGCAGTGACCAGGGGTCCAGAGTCCACGCAATTAGCGGCCCAGCCGCCAGCATGGCAGTGGAGTGAGAACCATGCATGCCAATCACTATCCACTGACAGGATAGTGAACTGCGCGGCACCGGGGTGGCAGTGTTGGCTGGCTCTTACCTCGATTTGCACGCGGGAGGACGCCGTGTGTTCGAGCATGTACTCCACCGCCATCTCTTGGGTCCAGTTGAAGGCGTGCATTCCGGTGTCGACCACCAGGCGGCAGGCGCGGAAGATCTCCTGGCTGTAGCGGCCGTACCTGCGGCGTGTAAATGCAGCGACACCGTTAGCAGAGACCAACTATGTGATAACCGTGTGTTCGGGCGCGTATAAGTGGTAAAAAAATGTGTGTATGTAAGTGTATTGATGTTTTATGGTATTTGTGTGTTAATAAATATAATTGTTTACTTCAAAAAACAAAACGTCGCAGTGACTCAAAATGCAGCAAGTGTTTGTCAAAGTGAACGTTCTGCTATGCAAACTTGTCTCAGCTTGCCAAAATGCAAAGCTTTGTCTCAGCTTGCAAAATGCAAAGGCCTTTTCCTAAGCGAGCTACACTGGCAGGCTCTCCCACCTGTCGGCTCTGTCGGAATCTATTCAAGTCGGCTTGACTCCTTGACCGGAGTCAGGACGCCGCTCCAGGCCGGGACTACGCTGCGTATGACCTGTCGATGGGGTCGTCGTAGAGCCCCATCTTCGTGTTCCCAGGACTCGGAGTAGAAGTAGAGTTACCCACGCCGCTCGACGATATTGGCAGAGTTTGAGCGGGAAAACCGGAGGGGCGCCTCCGCAATAGGCCGGGCCATCGTTACCGGCACGACGGAAGTACGCAGACCTGCGCAACACGGCCGGTCACACGCGGTCAGGGTCAGACCGGGGCAGACAAACAGGTCACGCGGTTAGGTTAGACCAGGGTCAGGAGAACAGGTCACGGTCAGACCAGTGGTCAGAGACAGGTCTGGGTCAGACCGGGGTCAGTGGGACAGGTCACGGTCAGACCGGGCCAGAGACAAGGTCCAAGCCCAGACCGGGTCAGAGACAGTTTTCTGGGGTCAGACGGGGTCAGAGGACATGTCACGTCAGACCGGGGGCCAGAGACAGGTCACGGTCAGACCCGGGGTCAAGAGACAGGGCAAGGTCACGACCGGGGGGTCAGGAGACAGGTCACGGTCACACGGGTTGTCAGAGGACAGGTCACGTGGTCAGACCGGGGCCAGAGACAGGTCACGGTCAGACCGGGGGTCAGAGCAAGGTCAAGGTCAGACCGGGGTCAGAGACAGGTCATGGTCAGACCGGGGCCAGAGACAGGCAGGTCAGACCGGGGGCCAGAGACAGGTCACGGTCAGGACCGGGGTCAGAGACAGGTCACGGTTCAGACCGGGTTCAGAGACAGTTCAAGGTCAGACCGGGGTCAGAGACAGGTCTGGGTCAGACCAGGGTCAGAGACAGGTCACGGTCAGACCAGGGTCAGAGACAGGTCACGGTCAGACCGGGGTCAGAGACAGGTCTGGGTCACACGGGGCCAGGTTTCAGAGACAGGTAGGAGTCAGATCGAGGTCAGTGTCAAACCGGGGTCAGGTCACGTCAGGTACGGGTTACGATTAGGGTCAGACCGAGGTCAGTCCAGGTCAGGTCAGGTGAAAGTCAAGGTCAAATCGAGGCCAGGCCAACCTGATCAGGGTCAAACCGAGGTCAAATCAGGTCAGACGCAGGTCAGGATCAGACAGTGCTGCGGCGGAAGGCTGGGTCAGAATGTGGTTAAATCGGGTCCAGACCGAGATCAAGCCGAGGTCGGGTCAGGTCAAGTGCAGGTCACGGCCAGGCCAATAGGTCAGGGTAGGTCAGCTGAGTTAATGACTTTAAGTTACGGCCTGTCTGGTGCCGTTAGTCTGAGGCTGCATGAGCACAATAAAGAGAAAAGATACATAGCGCGCAAACAAATGTTGGGAAAATGCTGTGGGGACATTCAGGTACTAACTTTCGATGTGACTTCATAGCTGTATTACGCACTATTTTTATTTTTGTTCCAGCTATTTTTCAAAGGGAATGTTTCACCCTTTCTCAAAGTTGTCAAATATACTTACGCCCGTTGTACTAAAACATATAAAGTAAGACTATGCTGCGCTTCTGAAAACGATGGTGATATTTGTTTCCTCGAAAAGTCTGCTTACATAAACTGATTTTGACCAAAAACATGGAACAATGACGTCATTATTAAGACTATTAGAGAGCTATAAAGAAAGCATACAACTTTTGTAGACAATTCTAGTGACTTGAATACCAAAACAAGTCTTTCGTTATCGTACTCGCAAGCAAGGTAATCCAGCCAAGGTTCGAGAAACTAAAAGTCGTTTCTCTCCCATGGCACCAACAAATCTTTGATCTTGAAGTCGCTGTCAGCCAATCAGCTACGGCACTTATAGCCTAGACGCAATTTGGCAAATTATAAATTAAACTGCTTAAAAACGGTAAAATTTTCGGGGAAAATTGGTTTGAGTAATTTATACTTTTCAATAACGGCCTAACGGTTAAAGATAATGGCTATCTCAGTTCCAAAACAAATACAAAGGATGAAACATTCCATTTAACGTGACACCACGCTGAATCATAACAAACAACTTTCCTATCCTCCACCCCGTTCTTCCACGCCCGGGACACGTTTAGTTACAATGAGGCCAGTTTTCGATGGCCGCAGTCCGCAAGACGGACTGCGACTGCTTCTAACAGACACCATGTGTGTGCATGTGTGCATCCCATGTGACGAGCCTGCCTGTCAGCAGTGTCCCGGCAGTGACAGCTGTGTGCCGGCCGCGGCAGAGGGCGCGCTAGTTACCTTCCTTCTCCACCAGGTATGTGAAGTAGAGTGATGTCCCGGGTTGGCCTCGTGGGCCGACAGCGCTGTCATCTCGTACTTAGCTCTGGGACGGAACAGAGCGGAGTTGTCAGGGTCACCACCAGCCACCGTTGTCCGACCGAACAGCTGGCCAAATCAGCATACACAGCAGGCCACACAAACTCCAACTGGTTCAACAGAGCATATACAGTTGCCAATAGATCAGAACTGATCCGCACGAGGGCATACTCATTACTCAGTCCACTAACGTTCGAACTGGGCAGGGGAGTATAACCGTCCAGTGAGGACCGAACTGTCCAACCGATCGTATTCCAGCTACTAAGTTCACGCATACTGTGCATCCGAAGCAAGCAGTGTACAATTGTTGGTAGTTTGCCGCTATAAAGCATATTCTAGCTCATATCACTTATTCCAGTCGTGGCAATGGTATGATGCGTAGAATTTGACACGAGCGCTACGGAGCCCACCCGAGCTCACTGTTTATCGAAGATGTATTTGTTGATCTTGAACTTGCCCGGCCGCGACCCATCGAAGGCGGGTACGTTGTATGACGCCGAGATGCCGTCCTTCTGGTTGTCCGGTAGCACGTCCACACTGGAAGGCAGCGACAAACACGGCACGTCAACACCGACAGAAACAGGAACAACACTGACACAAACAGGAACAATATTGAACACAAACAGGAACAACACTGACACAAACAGGAACAACACTGACACAAACAGGATCCAGCTGCAGGTTGCATAGCGCCTGGCGCTGGAAAGCAAAGGCGACAGTAGCACCGGCCGGACCATAAGACCGATCCCAACGCTGACAGACCGCCCACGCCCACCGCACAGCTGATATTAACACTAAGAACAACTATGTGTGAATCAGGGGTGTGGATTTATATTTCTTTGGGGGTGCTCTGGCACCCCCAATATTGGCCTGACAAGGGCACTCTCAGGTCTGGTAAGGGCCCTCTGATACCTGTTGCACCCCAAATGATTTGTATAAATCCACATCTATGGTGTAAGTGATTGGTAGACGGTTATACTATCTCTGGTGACAGACGGAATCACATATCAGAAGTTAGTTGGAACAGGGAACGTGTAGCAGCGCTATACTACCGCACGGCTTAAATTATTACTCAGGTTGAACAGACAATTCAACAGAGCACTAGCTGTTGCCTCAACTCGAGAGACTAGGGGCCAGCACAGATAATACACATCGCTCTCACATGACGTCCAGCTTGGGCATCTCGAGGACGACCGTGAGCATCTTGGGTCGGATTTTCTGCTTGATGATGGTGGTTGAAGGCGGCTCAGCTCTCTGACGCATGTAGTTGGCCGGGTCTGCGCGGAGCTTCTCAAGAGAACTGCTGCAATGCTGCACGTCATGTTCACGCCGCTCTCTATCACCTGCAGACAGACGGGCCACAAGGTCCAGCTGAGGTTCAGGTGAGGTCAGGTCAGAGGTTCAGGTTCAGGTACTGAGGTCAGGTCCAGAGGTAGCCTGAGGTCAGGTTTCATAGGTCGAGCCTGAGGTTCAGTTTAGAGGTAGCTGAGGTCAGGCTCCCAGAGGTCAGCTGAGGTCAAGGTCCAGAGGTCAGCTGAGTAGGTTCAGCAGGTCAGCTGAGGTCAGGTTTCAGAGTCAGCTGAGGTCAGGTCCCAGAGGTCAGCTGAGGTCAGGTCAGAGGTCAGCTGATGTCCGGTCCAGAGGTCAGCTGAATGTCCGGATCCAGAGGTCAGCTGAGGTCAGGTCGCAGAGAGTCAGCTGAGGTCAGATTCATGGTCAGCTTGAGGTCGGTCCAGAGGTCAAGCTGAGGTCAGGTCCAGAGGTCAGCTGGAGGTACAGGTCCAGAGGTCAGCTGAGGTCAGTCCGGGTAGCTGGAGGTCAGTTGCATAGAGTCCACTGAGGTCAGGTCCAGAAGGTCAGCTGACGGGTCAGGTCCCAGAGGTAGCTGAGGTCAGGTTCAGAGGTCAGCTGAGGTCAGTTTTAAGAGGTCACTGAGGTCAGGTCCCAGAGGTCAGCTGAGGTCATGTCGACAGAGGTCAGCTGATCAGGTTTAGGAGGTCAGCTGAGGTCAGGTTCAGAGGTCAGCTGAGTCAGGTTCAGAGGTCAGCTGAGGTCAGGTTTAAGAGGTCAGCCTTTGAGGTCAGGTCCAGAGGTCAGCTGAGGTCAGTCCAGAGGTTCAGCTGAGGTCAGGTCCAGAGGTCAGCTGAGTCAGGTCCAGAGGCTCAGTGATGTCAGGTTTCCAGAGGGTCAGCTATGTCAGGTCCAGAGGTCAGCTGAGGTCAGCTGGTAGTGACGGAGTAAGATACCGGATTAATAAGGATCCCACATAAACACACCATAAGTGGGTACCATATGGGCTTTAAATGGGCGACGTGGGCGCAGCATGGGCATGGGGAGGACATGGGAATGATTATGGCTATTATGGGCCATATGGTTTGGATGGCGAGATTGTACATGTGCATGGGAAGGACATGGCAACCTAAATGCGGCCTTATGGATTTAGAATGGGCAACGTGGGCAAACGAACATGGGAAGGCTGTGGCATACCCTGGTGGCCTCCATATGGGTTTAGATGGGTCAGGCCGTGGGCAAACAAGCATCTAGAGTTCCAATAGATGGAAGTTGCTCAGGTCCAGTCCATTTTGCTGTGTTTTTTTCGTCATTTATTGTTTGTGCGTTCAACTGATATCCTTTCATGCGGACTGTTGAGTTGGTGGACGAACTGATCACATTAATATTATTCCTTTTGTTCATCCGTCATCTTGCTGTACTGCAATCACCTTCAGTTTCACAAAAACTCAGACGTACTTGTAATGGATTAAAGTAATAAGAAGATGTTTCGACGCGCTCTCTTTCCCATCCACCTTTAATCTCCGCTGCCGGTCCTCTATCCCTGTACGCCGACGTTTACCCCGGGTCTGGTGGCCGGGCTGGCCCGGGCAAGTGACGGCCCTCGAGCGTCCCCCGGGAGTGGTGGCGTCGTTCATCGCGTGGGCCCTCCTCGCAAGCTTGTCCTGCGGAGGGCCTGTTCATGGGGCGGCTGCCCGGTCACGGTCATTTTGACCCACTTACCTCCTTCCTCCTTCATCCCATGGCTGCGCATGGTCCGACTGGGCGAGCGTCTCTTCTTTCCCATAACCAAACAAAAAAGCTCTCTTCACATCCACTTTTTAATCTCCGAATTGCGGTCCTCTATCCCCTGTCAGCAGCCGACGTTTTATCCGGGTCTGTGGCCGCTGGCCACGGCAAGTGAAGGCCCTCGAGCCGTCCCCCGGAGTGGTAGCGTCGTTCATGGGTGGGCCTCCTCGCAGCTTCGTCCTTCGGGGAAGGGGCCTGTTCATGGGGCGGGCTGCCGGTCAGCGGTTCATTTTGACCCACTTTTACTCACTTCTCCTTCATCCATGCTGCGCAATGGTCCGAATGGGCCGAAGCGGTCTTCCCTAACAACCAAACCAAAGCTCACTTCCATCTTTAGTGATGTTGTTGATAACATCGTCATCTTCCGGGTCTATGGGCATTGTCCACCAGAACCAGACACAAGAGTCGGTCTACGTGACGTTTTCCCGAAGATGAGGACGTCGCTGGATGGCCACTCAGCTGCTCGTTTGCGGGGACAGAGCTGTCGGGGCGGCTGACGGTCAGCGTACATTATAACCCTGAAGTTCTCCTCAACCATGGCTGCGTAATGGTCTGAACGGACCGGAGCAGCCTGTCCAGCATATATACGTCGAGTCGTATCCATGGAATGCTCATTATGCGCAATATTTATTGGCAAATTATTGATTGTTCAGCGCGATGAGACGGGCAGGAATTCACTCAGGGAACATTTTGGTCTCAGGCCATTTTTTGCACTGGGTGCATTGGTCATTGACGGAGACGTTTCTATATGGTTACCATGCGGGCTTGTCATATGGTACCATCCAAAAACATACAGCTACCCATACTGGGCAAACATCAAGGTGGGCTAGCCCATATGGGAACCATGTGGGCTGCACATGGTAACCATGTGGAATCGCCTTCCAAAACCGTGTGGGTACGATGTGGGAAGCCCATAGCAATACCGTGTGGGCAAGGTGGGCTAACCCGCGATATTACCATGTGGTACCACATTGGTTGTGGTATGTGGGATGACAATGCAATGCATGTGAAATAAAACTCAATGCTACAGACTCACAGAATACAGTGATATTGACAGTTCGCTGGCATGCAGACTGTTTACCTCCATCATGTCTCCCTCGATACGTTCGACCTCGTCCAGTCCGATGCGATGGATCTGCTCCGGCGTCAGATCCGTCGAGGTGTGGTAACGGAGACACTCGGCGTAATAACTCTCGCCGTCCGGCATAGATGTCGCTGCGATCGCCGGACGCGTGTTCGGAAGGTATTCGGTCTCGATGAAGTCCGCTGCAACGGTGGAGTTGGGGAAGTATGTCAGGACGTGTGGATTATGATGCGAGTGTTGCAAGACATTCCAAAAATCGATGGGGTGCTTTTGAATGGGACAACATCGACGGATGTTGATCGCTTTAACATGTTGAATGTAGTAGCATCGTCAGCTCTCACCGAAGTCTTTGTAGGTCTGTATGACGTCCTCACTGATGACTGTGCGGGCCTGCTCCCGCAGCTCCTTCTGAACGTCGGCACTGATCGAGTCCGGCATCTTCAGGAACGGCTCGTAGAAAACCGACTTTTCTATCGGAACGTCCAGTGCCCGGAACTGCTCCGGAACCGAGTACTGGGGGAGGAGGGGAGGGGAGGGTGACATCACCATGGGTACAAGTCTACCAGGACGTCAGTCGTCCAGTGCCCTGAACTGCTCCGGAACCGAGTACTGGGGGAGGGGAGGGGAATGCGACGTCACCACGGGGCTATAAGAGAGGAAACGGAACGAAAGAAGATTGAGCTGCACATGACATGGCGATTGCCGATTATATTTGTGACGCAGTAACCTATCGTAGGCGGTCCCCGGCCGATAAACACCTAGCGTAAATGAGACAGTCAAACAGTGTGAACCGCACTTCGTGACTGGAGCGCAGCACAAGCACGCGGGCGATAAATAATGACGTACACGATGAATAACCCATTAGATCCGCTTGGCAAAGAAAGTTGCCCAAGCGGTTAATTGATGATGAGTTAATGATAAACTTATAACTGATGGATGATGGTGAGAGGCGGCGACTTCGATGAAAGCACGGGAGCATGACGTGAAAGTGCAGCGAATTGGCCGAAACAGCGTTATGTGCTGATCGCCCGGAGCGGATGGTCGAGGAGGGTGAAATAAGATACAGGATGTGCTATAAATAGAACACGGTATAATTAGTATCAACGTAACAGCGATAGATAATCGTCGAGATTTATCTCTGCTATGCTGAGTCGCTTGACTGTTCGCTGGGTCGGTGGTTAGAGTTAGCACTAGCAGTCACACAAAGGTCAGAGTTCCCAGGAGCTGCAGTGAAATCATTTGTCCACGTGTCGCTCATCTTCGCATTCCCGGACGTTAGACGGAAAAGATACATAATTGCACCCACCACGGTATCCGGAATGTGGTGCGGTTATTTAACGTTTCTCATTATCCGGGATGTGGGATTGGGGACAGCACGAAAATATACAATATTTATCATAATAAAAAAACGAAGAGGCCAAGCATGATCAGATAAAATACTGTGGTTACAGCAATGTCGTTAACAATACAACCGTGACACTAGCATAATCTTAACTTCTAAATGCAGCAATAATTTTAAGTAGAGCCCTAGTCACCAGACAATTAAAGCATCAAACACATAATAGACGTTTTACGTCTGTCGTGTGATTTCTCAGTAAACGTATAAAATTTACAACTAAGCGTCAATGACGTTTCGTTGGCGTCTTTGACACGGATAGTTAGCCGTACTGTCACTAGAACACTAACTATTCACATTGCACACCTTCCAAGTCCAGACATACTCGGCACAGCGTCCCCCCTCACCATGGAGATGTTGTGCAGCGTCCTCGTGTCGTTGATTCCCATCTCCATCAGCTCCTGCAGCTCCATCACCTGCAGCGGGAACTTCTGCAGTCTGTAGGACCACAGGATCGGAACGTCAAGAGCTACATATGCATCGCCAACACTCAACCAGCAGCAGCGCGCAGTTAAAACAAACTCGTAGGACAAAATACCTACTATGTGTATTGTGTGTGTTATTTCATGGAATGCATCCAAAAGGACCCGATATCTTGGTAAATATCCTATAGGATATTTACTTTCTAAATATCCTATAGAATATTTACAAAGATAAAAGATATGCCTACTTATTAACGGGTAAACCCGTTAATGAGTAGGCACTAGGCAGGAGTGCCTCTGCTAAATTGTGTTATTGCACCAATCGCTTCCTCCACGCATTGCGAGGCATCTCACCTTGTGAGCAGAATTCTGTAGTCCTCCTCGTTGTTAAAATTCATGTAGCCGACCAGCAGAGACAGGGTGGTGCCAACCCCGTCCAGGTAGGAAATGGGGAATAATATCCTGCGGGACAGAACACACGTCAGCACAGGTGCACTCAGGTGGTGTTCACCCCGTCCAGGTAGGAAACGGGGAACAATAGCCTGCGGGACAGTAAATCACGTCAGCCACAGTTCACTCAGGTGGTTCATCCCGTCCAGGTAGGAACGGGGAACAATACTTGGCGGAACAGAACACACGTCAGCAGCAGGTTCACTCGTGGTGTTCACTGCCCGTCCAGTAGAAACGGGAACAATACTCTGCGGGAACAGAACACACGTCAGCACAGGTGCACCAGGTGGTGTTCACCCCGTCAGTAGGAAACGGAACAATACTCTCGCGGACAGAACACACGTCAGCACCAGTCACATCGGTGTGTTCCCCCGTCCAGGTAGGCAAACGGGGAACAATATTCTGCGGGACGAACACAACTCAGCACAGGTTCACTCAGTGGTGTTCCCCCGTCCAGGTAGAAAGGGGAAGCAATATCTGCGGGATCAGAACACGCGCAGCAGAACAGGTTCACTCAGGTGTGTTCACCCGCCAGTAGGAACGGGAACAATATCCTGCGGACGAACACACGTCAGCACAGGTGCACCCAGGTTGTTCACGAGCCCGTTCCAGGTAGGAAACGGAACAATATCCTGCGGGAAGAACACACGTCAGCGACAGGTTCACTCAGGTGGTGCACCCCCGTCCAGGAGAAATGGGGAATAATATCCTGCGGAACAGAGCACACACTGTCAGCCGCAGGTTCTCAGTGGTGTCAGCCCGTCCAGGTAGGATAACGGGGAAAATACTGCTCGGGACAGACACACGTCAGCACAGGTGCACCCAGGTGTGTTCACCCCCGTCCAGAGAAAGGAACAATACTCGCAGGGACAAGAACACACTCACGCACAGTGCACCCAGGTGGTGTTCACCCCGTCAGGTAGGAAACGGGAACAATACTCTGCCGGGACAGAAACCGTCAGCAACAGGTGCCTCAGGTGGTGTTCCCCGTCCAGGTAGGAAACGGGAACTACTCTGCGGGACAGAACACACGTCAGCACAGTTCACTCAGGTGTGTTTCACACGTCCAGGAGGAAACCGGGGAACAATATCCTGCGGACAGAACAGCTACGTCAGCCAGTTCACTCAGGGGTGTTCACAGCCCTCCTAGGTAGGCAACGGAACAATATCTGCGGACAGAACAACACGTCCAGCACAGGTGCACTCTCAGGTGTGTTCACCCGTCAGGTAGGAAACGCGGAACAAATCCGCGGGAACAGAACACCGTCAGCAAGGTCACTCACGTGGTGTCACCCGTCAGGTAGGAACGGGGAACAATATCGCTGCGGACAGAAACACACGTCACACAGTGCACTCCACGGGTGTTCACCCCGTCCAGGTAGGAACACGGGGAAAAATACTCCTGCGGGACAGAACACACGCACCAGGTTCACTCAGTGGTTTCACACCCCGGTCGCAGGTAGGAAATGGGGAATAATATCCTGCGGGACAGAACACACGTCAGCACAGGTGCACTCAGGTGGTGTTCACCCCGTCCAGGTAGGAAACGGGGAACAATACTCGGCGGGACCAGAAACACATTGACGTCACACAGGTTCACTCAGTGGTGTTCACTCCCCGCCAGAGGAACGGGGAACGCATATACCTGCGGGACAAGAACACATCGTCAGCACAGGTTCACGTCAGGTGGTGTTCACCCCGTCAGGTAGGCAAACGGGGAAACAATATCCTGCGGGACAGAACACACCGTCAGCACAGTGCAGTCACCAGGTGGTTTCTAACCACCGTCCAGGTAGGAAACGGTGAACAATACTCCGGGACAGAACAACGTCAGCAGAGGTTCACGTCAGGTGGTGTTCACCGTCGTCCAGGAGGAACGGGGCCAGCATATCCTGCGGGACAGAACCAGACGTCGCAACAGGTCACTCAGGTGGTGTCACACCGTCCAGGTAGAAACGGGGAACAATATCCGCGGACAGACACACGTCGCACAGGTGACCCAGGTGGTGTTCAACGCTCCCTGTCCAGGTAAGGTAACGGGAACCATATCCTGCGGAACAGAACACACTCAGCACAGGTGCACCCAGGTGTGTTCACACCCGTCCGAGGTAGGAAAACGGGGAACAATAGCCTGCGAGGAAACGACGGAAGTTACCACAGGTTTGCCCAGCTGGCATCCAGCTCAAGGTCATTAGTGTTAGATGATCAAAGAAAACCCTTACGTCTCAGCGGGTCAGTTAAAGTGATATTAGGTCACATAGCTATGATGCGCTAACAAGCAAGCCGATCGGTCAACAGTACTGTTCAGCTCGAGAATGTCTGCTCAGCTCAGTACATTTCGGACCAGCCGAGCTGAACTCACATCCGTCCCTGCCAGGCACCTATGATACAGACGGTCCTGGTCTTTAACTCTTCATCAATCAGCTCGGCAGGGACGTGCCAAGAGAGCGGTTCATGCCCCCCCCCCAACCTGAGAAAATAAATTCACACTAGATAGATGGATTTATCCGAAACCCGACTCCCCCCCCCCCCCCCGGTCAGCGATAGGCTGAGAAGCAAGTATGTTTTTTTCGACGTGCCCCCCCCTCGAGACAAATTCCTGGCACGTGCCTGCATCTCGGCTCATTACAGGTCACTTCAGCCAATCTACACCAGCTTTCTACCTAGGCGGGCCATCACATCCCACTCTACCTACGCCGCCCCCGCTGCCTGCCGGCGGTGGCGGCAGCATCAGACCGCTCCATTACACCTCTCTGCCACCTCCCTGACCTTGAGGTCAGAGATCAGAGGCCGACAACCTGAACTGCACCCGCACCACCCCCGCTCAATCAGTGAAGTCATACCGCGTTACACCTGTGAAGTTTAGCGTCCCACCACGGGGTGTCCTCTTGACAGTAGTACACATGACTGCCAAAGCGTGACCTCGACCATTTGGTGCCAGGGCGTGGCCAATGCGCCAAGTCACAATAACGAACCATTTTCGATCTATGGTAACTCACCATAAAACCCTTTCGATCTGTTGTAACTACAACTACCGTTGGTCGTATTATACATATACACGATACGAGCCCAGGTTGAGCAGTATGAGATTAAACAGGTGCGACAGAGAGGATTATGTGTCGTGTTGGTACAGGAAACATGAACACAGGTGCTTCGCATACCCGAGCAAACATATTATCGGGAAAATATAGGTAGACCCATCGAGGCAAAACAGTCTCCTACACAAGGAAACTTCACCCGAACTCGTAAGCCGCCGACGCGATCTCATCCGTTGCTCGGGTGACGTACGTAGTACGCTGCGACAGTATGTTCCTGTTCACGGGTGACGTGCGTAGTACACTGTGACAGTATGTTCCTGTTCACGGTGACGTGCTAGTTAGCCTTGTGAAGTATGTCCTGTTCAACTGGTGACGTGCGTAGTACGCTGACAGTAATGTTCCTGTCACGGGTACGTGCGTAGTAACGCCGTGACAGTATGTTCCTGTTAACGGTGACGTGCGTTAGTACGCTGCGACAGTATGTCCTGTTCACGGGTGGACGTGCGAAGTACGCTGTGACAGTAATGGTTACTGTCACAGGGTGACGTGCGTAGTCCGCTGTGACAGTTATGTTCTGTTCACGGGTGACGTGCCATAGTACGCGCTGTGACAGTATGTTCCTGTTCACGGGTGACGTCGTAGTAGCTGTGACAGTAATGTTCCTGTTCACGGTGACGTGCCGCTAGTAGCCGCTGTGACAGTAAATGCTCCTTTCATCGGTGTACTGCCTAGTACGCTGCGACAGTAGCTCCTGTTCACGGGTGACGTGCGTAGTACGCTGTGACAGATGCTTCCTGTTCACGGGTGACTGCGTAGTACGCTGTGAACAATTCCTGGTTTCACGGTGACGTGCCTAGTACGCTGGACAGTAAGTGTTCCTGTTCACTAGGTGACGTGCGTAGTACGCTGTCGACAGTTGTGTTTCGCTGTTCGACACGGGTGACGTGGCGTAAAGTAACGCTGTGACAGTATGTTCCTGTTCCGGTGAGTCGTAGTACGTGCGAACAGTATGCTTCCTGTTCACGGGTGACGGCGTAGTACGGCGTGACATGTATGTTCCTGTCACGGGTGAGTGCGTTAGTCACGCCTGTGACAGTATGTTCCTGTTCACAGGTGAACGTGCGTAGTGCTGCGACAGTGTTTCCTGTCACTGGTGACGTGCGTAGTACGCGTGACAGTAGTTCCGTTCACTGGGTGACCGTGCGTAGTACGCTGTGACAGTATGTTCTGTTTCACGGTGACGGCGTAGTACGCTGTGATCCGTATGTTCCCTGTTCACGGGTGGACGTGCGTAGTAGTACGCTGTGACAGTATGCTCCTGTTCACGGGTGACGTGCGTAGTACGCTGTGACAGTATGTTCCTGTTCACTGAGGTCCGCCTGTGCAGTACAGGCCAACTGACTGGCCTTCAGCCGGCCAGGTCCAGTGGGTTCGGTGGGTTCGGTGGGTTCGGCCGCCGGCGATGTGTGTGGGAGGTGGAACACCTGCTGCTTATTATCCCCAATCACTGGCCGGCCCAAACCCAGCACAAGCACAGCCCACTGATTTGCATGGAGAACGTATGCGTCGGGGCGATACGGACAGGTTTGGTGTATGCCATGATTGAATTAGCCGCGCAGCATGGAGAGGTATTAGTATACATCTAAGCAATGATGGAAACAAGTGTTATACGAACAGATTCGCTTCGACTCAAATTTACATATAGAGCAAAAATAAATTAATTATACGCTCAGTACCTCATATGTATGTATAAGATATGCATCAACTGCGTTTCACGTCAGGGTACAGTGATGCTCTTACCCCATGAAGTTCAAGCACATGGTGCAGGTGTTCAGGCTATCGTGGATGATCGTTGGGACACACTGTTCTTGCCCCATGTGGTTAAAGCCCCTGATGCAGATGTTGAAGCCTCTCGGTGAACTTTGGGCCGCACCATTGTTCTCACCCCATGTGGTCGAAGCCCCTGATGAAGGTGTTGAGGCTGCCGCGGAGGATCTCCATGTTGATCTTGTCGGTGAAGCTCTGCGTGATGGCCTCAGTGACCTCGAGCTGTTCCAGCAGCTCCTTGCAGCGGTTCCAGCGGAACTCGTACGCCTCCATCGAGTACGACGACAGGTTGGTGTCGTATTTGTGAACACCCAGCTGTAGGAGGAGCAGAGGGGAACCGTCAGTTAGGCGATGATGGCGAGCGAGCGTCAGTCGTCATATCACAGCCGTCAGTTTTCGATTGTCAGGCGTCTGATGTCAGTCGTGGTACATACATCAGCCGTCACGTCAGCAGTGATACACCAGCCGTCACGTCACCAGTGATACATCAGCCGTCACGTCAGCAGTGCAGAGCCTGTGGTGTGACGTCGGCCTCTGATCAACATCCTGACACGGTCCTGGTGCTTAGCAGGTAAACCGCTGCAGCACTAGAGTAACTCGGTCACCAGAAAACCCTCGTCTGCAGTCGATCGAGACGCGGATTAACATCTGACATGACCGGGCCGGGTCACAGCACGGGGATAAGTGGGCTCGATTCACCCTGCGGTGGCTCCGGTCAGCGGCACTAGCATGATGACGCAGGCTACAGTTATGTAACTATCCTGATGTGACTTATTCACGACGAAGCCCCAGGGGGCCGTGCTGGAGCACAATATATGACCAGTTCACGGCTATAATAGCGGCGATAATACGGAGGTTCTCGGTTTCTGGAGGCCCCATCGAGGCTGGGCCCACCCAGACTCAGAAACTGGTCTCCAGAGCTAGCTAAGTACATACCTACAACGACAGTTCATCCGGGACCAAGGTCATGACTCATGACCATGAGTGTCACCGAGTTCCATCTCGAGTCGACATAAATAGCACGGACGGGAATATTTATAAATATATGGGATGACACATAAAGATGATACTCTTTTGGAAGTGCAATTCCTCACTGCTGTACATTTATCTTCGTTGCATTTTTGTCCGTGAATGTTTTACCACTCTTTTTTTCTATCTTCCAGTGTAATGCATTTTTGCATCCCCGACTTCTTGCCTGCCTTCTTGCCACCTCCACTCCTTATCTGTGGTTGGGCCCCCCGTGGTTCTTACCCAAGCACTTCCCCTGTGATGCATGGCTCGCTGCGGATTTGCGTGATCGCGAGGCAAATAGCGGTAGCATTTCCGAGTTTTGCGCTCAGTACCGTGCCAGACTTAGCAAAGCCTTGCAAAGCCCGTTAGTGGAACATTCCCAAGTTATAAGAACTCTGTTATCGCAAGAGGTCTTAGCCTCTCACGATATTGATGGTCACGGCCAAAGTAATGGCGAAAACGCCACTACTGCCAGGTTCTGAAGGCGCCGCTGTCCGAACGGGTACCATACTATACCTGCGACAGTGAGTGTTACGGTGGTTTGCACTTCAGGCGGCGCACGGGAATCGTATATCTGTCGTCCTGACTGATCGCTGACCACCACCAGGTGTGCCTGTCCTCCGTCCTTCCAACAGGCGTAGGAACAGGGGAGGGGGGCAAGGGGCCATGACCCTCACTTTTCGGTCAATTTTTAATTATGTGTTTGTGCTTAATGAGGCAAATTTGAGATAACAAAACGGTTCACCACGACGGGAAAAGCCCGAAACTGCACTGAAACCTTGCTTAGGAGAGTATGGTTTCTCTCGTGACGAGATCAAAGTTTCATTGGCCCCCGTCACTTTTCACAACGTTCCTATGTCCCTCGTCCTCCCTCCCAGGTACCCAGCAGGTGACACCGTAATCTGTCCTCACGCGTCGCCGCCTGCACTACAGGTGTCCCAGCTGACCCGACATACAGGCTACAGCTGACCCAGAGCTCCGACACTGTTGTTCACAATATGTCCTCCCGTTGGTCTCGCTGTTCGCTGCAGGCGACCGAGTCAACCCTTCATAAAGCGGTGGTGAGCAGAATATAGTCGACTTGGGTGGCCTTCCCAACTATCCCCGACGTTTACAGGCGGCACAATTACGACGAAAATAGCACAGGAGGCGTGTAGAAGGCGTGGAGGAGAAGCAGACAGCAGACTTCACTATAGTGGGGGATCTATTACCGGGAGCAGACCTGCGTGTGGAGATCCTCGTCCGGCTACTCTTGGAAACGCCGCAGAATTTGTCCACGACTGGGCCAGAGTGAGGCTGACTGGCTGGGTGCTGGTTGATGGTCGCTGGAACAGGCACGACGTCAGGGTTTTTTAATCAGAGGGCCACGTCGGAGAAAAATCCACCATTTTGCTCCTCACTCCTCAGGCCATATGCTGGTGAACGGGGAAGGGAGGGAGTAGGGTCGGTCGTCAGGAGAATCTCATATCTAGTGAAAATTATTTTTGCTCAGGAGGCATAGTCCCCCCCCCCCCCCCCCCCCCCCCCCCCCCCCGCCCCCCCCACCCCCCCCCCCGGCTACGTCCCTGCGCTGGAATACTGTCACAGCACGTAATGGATAAGTCATTGTCCATGAACAACGCGGTGATTGCACCAAATTAAACGTGCACGAATGTTTGCGGTGCGGCATGCGGCACGCCCCTACATTGAGTGCGGTGAATGTGATAAGGTGAATGATGGACGTATCTCGTCAAATGGCCTGCAGTGTTTTCGGTTCATACGTCATCGTTTATGCTTGGCCCTCTAACAAGCAGCATTTATATCATCAAATTATGCAGACGACAATTAAAACGACCCCAAAACCATCAAACAAAAGGCAGTAGAATCCACGGAAGCTGGATCCAAAGATAGTGTTAGATCCTTGACAGTGTCACATGCCGGAGAGCCCGAAAATGAGCGGACAATTTCGCTCTATTAGAGAGCGCCATTCCGGTCATTTCGGCTGGATCAAGGGTGATCTGCCGGCGCGGCGTGGCACGCTCCGCCGAGCTGGCCGAGCTCGGTTTGTGGGTCACTGACACACACCACAGGCCAGGCCGGCACCGCGTGAGAGAAGAACGGCCGCAACGGAAGTCGCGAAAGCCCGGCCCCGGCGCCGCCCCTGCGGCGCAGACAGCTGCGCCTGTGGTCACCATTCGCCTGGGCAGCAGTCAGAAACGCCGGGACCGAAGGCATGTAAGGCACTTACGTGTCATTCATGCAAGTGACATCTGATGTGCTGCATGTGTGTGTGTTTGCGATCGTGTGAAGTGTGGGTGTTTTTTTAGTGAGCGCATGTGAGTAGAGTGTCGTTTTAAACATGAGCGCATGTGAGTCGAGTGTCGTTTTTAACATGTCACTGCCTTAACTCTGACACGACGCTCAGAATAGCCGGTTGCATGCATCAGTGTTTGTATGGTCAATACATACGTGCATGTATACGTGTATGTGGCATGTGTATTAATACAATTTACGATAGTGTCGTTGTCGACAAGGGTCCCGCCACCTTCCGAAAGTTGGGCGGGACGAAGACATTCTGGAGTCGATTCTTTTCATGCAACACCCATAGGCGTAACGTTAAAATTCGATAATGTTGGGGGGAGGAGCCCCTGGTCGCTAAAGATGTAGCATGAGCACGAAGCCCCACTGCAATACGCTTTTGTCAAATTCAGCTGAAGGGCGCTGGGAAGTCAGTTAATAATAAAATGGGATCAGCATAAATGCCTGTGTGTCATTCATGGCAGCTTCTAATGGCCATTCTTCCCATGGACGACTCGGCGACAGCATCCGCCTTCATGTTACAACTATCCTCGCGTCAGGAACAAAAGAGCCAAAGCATAGAAGGTGGATGAACTCCTATTCAGACGGACAAAAGTACAGCTCCTTTATACAGAGATAACTCAAACCGCACACAGCACTTGCACTACCATAAAGGATAACCTGACGAGAGTAACACATGCAAACAGTGCAAAAAGTCAACTGTGTTTTATCGGCTTCAAAAGTGTCATTTTCACTCCCTCCCGTCGTTGAATGGCTGAACAGGGAACGGAGCAGTAGCAGCGGTGCGCTTCGGCGTGTGAAGCCTCCCTCAATCCAGTGCACTTTACCGGCCGGCGACCGGTTCTGCCGCCCCCGCCAGAGCATCTGGTTTGGTCGGTACGGGCGTCTGGCGCGGGTGGCCGGAGTGCACCGGTACTTGCACGCTGAGCCAGCCGGCGATGCAGACCAGAGTCTGCCGCCTGACTGTCCCGCTAGGCAACGCAGACCCGCCCGGCTGCGTGGGCGGCGACCTGTAATGAGACGTGCACACGCCACTCCTTAGCCCGGTCCGCAAGTCAGATTCTATGACAGCAGACCAGACGACCCGCGCGTGGCAGTGGATCGGAGAGAGAGAACCGAAGAACAGAAGAAGAGAAAAAAAAAAGAAGAGAGAGAGGAGATAGGCGAGAAAAAGGAGGGGAAAAGAAAGAAGGAGAGGGAGAGCGAGAGCGAGAGCGAGAGCGAGAGCGAGAGCGAGAGCGAGAGCGAGAGCGAGAGCTCCATTTCGCACCGCTCAATTTGCACCGAGCGGGAATGTTGACGGGATGCCACGCCCACGCATGTGTGGACTGTGGAGAGTGGCACAAAAGGTACGGGGAGAACAAAGAGGAAGCGAAAAATCCGCAGTTGACTCATATTGCCTCGTGAATGCTGCAGCCACGTAACATCCTGCCCCAGCCTCCAGGTGCGCACAATTCAACTCTTTACATACCGGTGCGAGCGCTCGGACGTTCAAGGCTGTATGATATATGCAGGGCTGGTAAAAACGGTCCCGGTGGCCCCCGACCAAATCTGGCCGAAACAAAGTGGCACCGTGACCCCGTAAGCTGAGGGCCCCTCTGTGCTGGCTAGGGGCCTATTAAGCATGTTTAGAGCCCTTCTCACTCGTCCAGGGGCCCTTTCGGTCTAGCTGGGGACAAAATAAAAAAGTTTTTTTTGCAGAATGGCTTTTTCGGCCCCGGAGCAAACTTGAAAGGGTATTTTCTGGCGCCCGCTTTACGTATCATGATCGCATCTTTTACCAGCCCTGGATATATGCATTTGACCTTGATTTACGCTTTGTACGTGTAACCTGATTCACATATTTTCGGCCCCTCAGACAAGCCCAGATCTGATCAGCTTACAACTTGAAGCTGGACAATGACAATGGAAACGTAACATTGTACACGATGAACTCGAGGGGCCCATAAACATAAACACCAATAAGAATGTGACGTTAACACCGAAAATATACTTATTTGAGGATAAGTACGAACAAGCAAGTCCGAGTGCCAAATGTAGTCAGTTCGCATGGACATGGCTAACGGCCGCTTATCTCTGTGTTATGCGTTTACTTTCATGGAATAGCCAGGGAATAATGAATTCAAGGAAAAGTTCACCTTCAACATGGGTTTTGAACTGAAAGATTTTAAAAAGCCCCAGGGTGGGTTTTTTTTTTTTGGAAAAAAGCCCGATGTTAAAAAAAACCTAACTGTAAGTTTCCTTGGGCTGAAAAGGGCTCTCCAGCCTAATTATATTTGACTTTCTTGTCGAAGGACTGTGGGCCTCACACGGCCCTGGGCAGAGGCTATTGTGGGCCGGGCACACGCTCTGGCAGAGGTTGGTACAGTAATCTTGCGCGACTATACATTCGCAATGCTGATTGGGCTGAACCGCGGTTTTGACGTGCGGAAGAGTTAAAATAAAAAACGGGGGGGGGGGGGGGCAATTTTATTTAGTTTTGGATTTTTCTTTGGGGAAAATTAAAAATCTAAAATTTTACGTCCTTCTTTCCTGAATCGGCGCGATGTATGGCTATTTTTGACATTATGAAAAGAAGTTGTATTTGAAAATATAATCCGAAAAAAACAATCCAAGGTGAACTATTTCTTTTAAAGTTGCTTGACACGACCTTCAACGGACGGTTAGAGGAAAACACGACTTACGTCCAACTTCTTAATCCAAAGCATTTGTATATTGGTATGGTGCTGAATGAGGTAAGCTTCATATCAATCGTGCATTTCGGTATGACCTGCACAATAAGCTTCAAAACGTTAAATGCGAAATGAGCCACAGATCGTGTGTGGAAAAGTGACTGTCGTCTTCACGAGCGCCTTAGATGAGAAGCAATCATCAGTCATCACAGCATGCCACTGAACAGTACCCCAGAGCGGAGATCAAGTCAAGGATGACATGGAATATGTCGACACGACGACACCGAATAGAACCTCGACCGCGAAACGTGCAAAAACCGAGCGTGAAGACGAAGAGAAAGGTTCGCAAAGCTGCAAGGACAAGTGGGACCAAAAAGCCGACGAGCAGAAGCCATTACTCGATATCTCCCCTTTCACTGCATCTCATCCTTACCCATAAGGGTGGTAAGGGTGATGGCATTCCTCCGTTGCATAGTTACGGACTCTCCAGAATGTACGGTAACGTGACATATAGTAGTACATATAATACTGCGATTGCATGTTAAGAATTTAATAAGTACCTACTGACATATCCACAAGCGCTGACAGATTTCGACCGACTGTACAAAGTTTCTTAGGAAATACACCTAAGATAGAGATAAAACATTTTCCTTTCGCCATACATCTACATAATTATCAGCGTTAAATATTTATCAGGGCGATGTTGAACATCGCCTCACCAGCCCTCAGAATGCAAATGCCGCATTGATCTGCAAATGTCGTACCCCCGAGCCATGGTCAAGATTATAAACCCGGCAACTACATGCTCTCTACGCCCACATTAATAAATTTTTGTACGTCAGTACCCCCACACCGTATAGCATCCGCCTCCATGGCAACAAAACACTCGTAACCGACATCGTAAGAGTTCCAGTTTGCATGACTCGTGGCCTCCGGTGAATGATACCATGTCTCTGGCACGCCCTGGTTACGCCCTGGTTACGGCCCTCCCACACACAGATGGAGCCAGTGACGATCGGCAGGCATTGCAGAGCATAGCTGGCTCTCAGAATCCAGCTGAAAGCACAGCCGATACTAACTAACCAAAGCCAGTGCAGCAGCGGTGCTCTGCTCTGGTGTCATCCGCCAGTCGAAACTGGATGGTGCTCTGCTCTGGTGTCATCCGCCAGTCGAAACGGCATGTTTATTGGTGGTATAATGCGATGGAGCGAAACGTAAAGCGCGCATCATCCAATCTCGCGCGTGGGTTTCGTGTATATGATCAAGGGGAATGATTAGGCACACATATCGAGTCATTACTCCGAAAAGAACAGACTGAATTGATCAACTAGTGGCCGGTACTGCTCGATCGTATTGCCTTGGGGTCAAAAGCGCAACAATAATATTACAAAATGTTTGGACCCCTGGAGGTCCCCTGGGAGGTCGTGGTCCCCTTGGGTCACCAAGCAAATTGCCACTCGGGCGTGGTGACTTGTACGAGACCTCCAAATTTGAAGTCTCTGGCACCATCTGCTTGGCCTGTGAAGTCAAATTGGTCTGTTTACATTTGGCACGTGTCACCCCGAGTGATACATTACCGGAAAGCGCCTGTCGAGCTCTATCGGCACACGAAATTTGGCCTCACTAGCTCAATATTCATAGACAGTAGACGACTATATGTCCAGGGGGTTTTACCCCCTAGTGGTTTTATGCTGCCCCTCGGGGTCGGCGACCGCAATGGGAACCCGGACGCTGTACCGCGCATGCGACCTGCGAGTATCAAGTCTGTGTCACCAACCATCTGACCTGTAAAGGCGCCGACACAAATTGCAAGCGCCCACTTGTTTGTAATTGGCACGTGCTGCGTGCCATCGATTGACCCGCAAATGGCACCATCCTCTGTTCGCCGTTTTGCCGCATCGAACGGTGCCACCTGCGTCGAAATCGACACGGCTGTTTGGGCTCCACGTGACAAAACGCCCCGCCGGACTGTCATTCCGCCATGAGGTTCTCGGCGACTTCCAGGCCCCAGGACGATGGAGACAAGAGTGCGACATGCTTCCCCGCGATCCACTGTAACTCAACGAGACGGTGAAGCGAAGCGACTCATCCGCTAACGAAACGACGCAACACGCGGGAGAGGATTAGAAAACTGTTACTGGGGAGAATGAAAGGACGAGTCAGAAACAAAATGACAGGGTATCGGACTGGTCTCTCACAAGTCACAATAGCTTCACGGACCAAATCCGTGAGCCACGGGAGGCTTCAATGGACAATGATGACCTCATCACTGCGAAAGCGTCGCGAACTTTATCCTCATTTATCTTTTGCATCTGTGTACTCGGCAATCTTCCTCAAATTACTGGCTAGAAATTGTTCCATCACCGCTCATGTTGAACTAATTTAGTACCTACCTGAGTTTACAATGCGGTGCATCGTAGGCATATTTGATAAGACCCGAAAAAAAAACACACAAAAACACACACACACAAACCGATGAATTATACACAAGATCAGTTTCATAATATCTGTCATCGTCGGCCCCATCGTGCCTAATTCTGTACCGATGACAGCCCAAGGTCAAGTGAACGAAGGTATGACCCGGGCATACGTCCTAATGGCCCTTACTCTCTACCCTCCCTGAATCGGGGTCAGTGGAGACCGCTCGGCGATACTGGTCAGATTTCTCGCACACCAGGGCTGCCACGGTGATACCAACAGGTACAGAGGAAACCGGGCAGACAATCCGGCACGGTGAGTGAGCTGCAAACGAATGCCCTCCGTGTGCAATATAAAAGCCGGGAATACATTGACATAGGGTATACAAGGGAAGCGAAATCTGCTTTCCAGAGGCGCAACAGGAACGCATGCATATCCTCAGGGTATTGTAACCAGAGCAAGCCTTCCACGTATCGTGCGAAGAAAGTGCAGGTAATACATATATCCCAAATGATCATATCATCCGCACTAGAGTTGCAGAATTCTGGTCCCAGCGTCCCAGCGCTGGGACCGGAACTGGTCACGGCCGTGACTGATCAAGCCTGTCACTGTCACTGGCCAGGCCAGCGCCATAGGGTTAACATTGCAGCGCCGTGACTAAAGCTGTGACTTGCCAGCTCATTCCGTGGCCGTGACTAGGTTATGACCAAAATTTAGGATTTTCTGCACCTATCATCCCCACTTTCTCATGTATGGCTGAGAGACAGCCAAATCGAGCCGCATCGAACCTAAGCTAGAGATTCTTTTTAAAATTCACAGCAGGCCTGGGAGTGCGTGACGTCGGAGTACAGCTCGGTGAGATGCGCCAGCCAGCGTGGCCTGCGGACCCGCTCTCAGCCGGCCAGCTCTCAGGTGGTGGCCGGCTGCCAGCGAGACGCAGGGCCCGCCTCTCGGCCCTGGCTGACAGGTGCCGTAACGGCGGACGGCGCGGCGGCCGAGACGGCGTGGTTCCCGTCAGCGGAGACGGGTGTTTATGGGCGGGCCGCTCACATCTCAGGCATGCATTGTCCACAGGAGAACAGGTGCACGAGGGCACGAGTATGGTGTGTGCTGAGTTTAGGTCGTCGGAGTGTTGTGCTGTTACGTACTGGTAATATAATTCATATATTCATATAACCTTGACGGATAATGCGTGGGCTGTTGGAGATTTTGAACCAAAGTTTCGAAACATTACAATGAAAGCTTTCGCTTTTAATCATCGTTGCACGTTAGAACTTCAATAAATATAACAGTTTGCGCGTCAAGTCAAACTAACGATGCCTTTAAAGTGAAATCAATCAGTAGACTCACCTGAGTACCGAATTCCGGATTGTCCTCTAGCCGCCAGGCGAAAAAATCCTCGAACAGAAGTTGCACTTTTTCGGCAATCTCTGCCTTGGATGGCGCTGAGTCCAGAGTCTCATAGCTCTCCTCCGCTGTGGCCGGCCCTGCCACCAGCACCAGCAGCAGCAGTAGCAGGCCCGCCCCGGTACGATCCACTGCAGCCGTCATCACGTCACTGACTGCCGGCCGGAGACGTTCCTGCCGCTGCCGCCGCCGCCGCCGCTACCGACATCCCGGGCCGGGCTGCACTAGCGCCACCAGCGACCAAAGTCGGAACTAGTCTAGTTCGGGCCGCCGCTGGATGCTAGAGAAAGCCGCAGCATCGCGCGGTCATAGAATGCAGCATTACTGGAGGCCGCCACGCCAACCTGTGGCGGCGGCAGCACGCGGCGGGGGCGGGGGCGGGGGCGGGGGCGGATCGGACGGCGCGGCGTTGACAGTAGCGGCACGCAACTGTCAACGCCGTTGTTTTATAGCCTTGGCGGCACGCATACGGTGGGGTGAGTGTGAAGACGCAGCGAGCGGCGCCGGAGATGACGCAAACTGAGCAGAACGGGGCCGGAGACATACGTAGGAGACAGACGGAGACATACGTGGGAGACAGACGGAGACAGACGGTCCGGGGACAGAGGCAGCGGGATGTTCTGCAGTCTGTAACGTGGAAATATCGCACCCATCAGTGGTTTGTTTGTTTGTTGGGGTTTAAGGGCACGCCACAACCTCAGGTCAATTCGCTCCCAGACCCAGCAGTGGTTTACACCCATTAAAAGACACAAGCGACAAGCGTGATCACTGAGCATATAATCCGTTATGCACTTGAAGAACGTTCCATGCATGTATTGTAAACATGAATGCTGATTATAAATACAAAAGATTACTGAGTTAGATGTATATAGGTATTTCAAAAATATGTACCCACCTGTCACCGCAGTTAGCTCAAGCCACAGGCTGAGGCGCGAAACCCATTCGCTCCCGTTCCAAATCGTCCATCATGACTGACGTATTGTCAGCGGAACGCCATTCCAAGACACGTCAGTTGCCACGTCTCTTGCACTCAGAGGTGGGCGATTTATCATTGCGGTCGGTGACGGCAGCACGATGACCGGCGACGTCATGCGATTGATACGTCATGGCTGACCATGCTTGAAGCGCGATGCAAAGCCGCTACGCGAGCGTCGCATTTGTCACGATCCCCTCTTCTGGGCTACCAAAGACGCTGATTTGAGTTCACGTCGAGTCGCGACTTAACCGTCACAAAACTCAGGCGCCGAAGAGCGACAGCTATGGGCCTGTTCCCGTCGCAACTCTAACCTCCTCCAAGTTGCTCCATCTTGCTCCAGTCGTATCCTATGGGCCTGTTCCCGTCGCACCTGTAACCTCCTCTAAGCTGCTCCAACTTGCTCCAGTCGTATCCTATAACACAGAGCAGCTGCAGTTGGAGCAATTTAGAGGTTAGAGGAGGTTAGAGGCGCCACGGGAACAGGCCCTGTGTGTGCCAGCTCGGGTCAGCTCTCAACCCGGTGACGTCACATTCCGTACAGCTGAAATCGGGCGACACGTTTTCGAAAACGGTTTGCTATTCACAAAACGGTTTGCTATTCACATATATCCCGTGGCGTTTATCACTAAACGGAACGAGCCAAGTCTATGCAGATTACTCGTCCGATTACCAGTATGACATGAAGTGACATCCGCCAGGAAATGGGAGCCGGCTACACCGGACAGCTGTCCCTAGTACAAGATACACAGCGGGGTTGGTAGATTAGTTTTAAGTCGGTACAGTAGGTAGAAGGTACTAGTGGTGTAAGATTCGGACATTTTCCAAATCATGTCAGATCCAAAGTCCGATCCAATATGACAATATTTACACCAAAAAGTGCCCAATGAGTCCAAGTGTCCGAAAATAGTTTAAAAAATAGAGATTATATGTCTGCTGTGGCTCTTCTGCAACTGTGAAATGATTAGTACCTAGAAACTGCAGGTTACCTTAATGACACCCCTACGTAACAGATTCTAGAGATGTTTTCCAGTCTATGGCTTTTCTGTCTGATTGTTTTGCTATTTATCTGAATGCTTTCATTGTTCATTTTAAGTGATTGCGCAGACTATCAGCCTCAAAATGTATGGACATAAAGTAAGGGACGCAGTCAGACCTTCGGCAAGGGGAGGGCACGGTATCCCCAAGGATTCCCTCGGCAAAGGAAAATGCGCGAAAAGGTATCTCCTCGGATTTAGAACACTATATTTTGCAGGGCCCCTAAGTAGTCGCAAACAGGGACGTCGCCGATATTTTTTGTTTCGGGGTCGGCCCAATGGGGGGGGGGGGGCACATGCCCCTTGTGCCCCCTGGCTGCGTCCATGCATAAAGTGGACTAACTGCCTGTAAGGTATAGAAACCTGAAGGTAGGCAAATGCGTGAATCATGATTGATATGCCTTGACCGTAAATTTTCCCAAATATATGTAGCTGACCGACTGAAGTCCAAATCGGAATCGGACTCATTTCGGGCGTCCACAAATTTGGACTCCGATTTACATCAGCAGTAGGTAGTTAGGTACGGTAAAAGCTGCGTGCGGTACCTATAATGGAACTAGTTGAGCCATCATCCATGGTCGAGCTCAAGGCACTATAGGCGAGAGCAAATCATCCAAACTTCATACTTGTTTGTCTTTAACCTTTGGCCAAAATTGGTATTGCATTTAATTTATCCTATATAATTTTGAGGCAAATTAACACGTTGGTAGAGAAAGGAACCCCAAACAAAACGACCCTCCTGAAAACCGCTTGATTGCTGGATAGGTAAATTTATTAAAATAACTATATGGTTTAAGCCTTATTGGTACACCATGTCATACTGTATTCATATTAGCTGTATTTATTGACATGCGCTAAAAATAAACTGCATACAAGGTACCGCACCATTGTTGAATAACTGACGCCGTTTGAAAGGGCTGATCGCGCGGGTGAGCGTGAACATGATATTTAATGGCAAATGCATCCAGATCCAAAGTTCATCTCCCTAAGCTTTGAATCCAAAGGTACGCATGGAAATTATTAATGATTATTAATGATTTGGATGGCTGGCATGATGGACATAATTGTCAAAAATTGTGTAAAAATGATCAATAGCATGCCAAAATATATTTTAGAGTCAAACCAAATTATATAATTTAATTTAATGAAGTATTTTTTAAATTAAATAATTTTGTTTGACTCTAAAATATATTTTGTCATGTTTGTTTGTTGATTGGGGTTTTAGGGCGCAACAACTGCTTGGTTATATTTTGTCATGTTATTGATCATTTTTACGCATGAAAAGTAAGTATAACATTTAGGTAAAGCATTGTCCCAGTCGTAAATGTCGTCTTGGTGAAGTGGCTTATGAAGACTGATAAAGAAATATGTGCAATGTGCATATCTGAAGATAAAAGTGAATATTTTCGATAATATTTGAAAGAACATTAATTAAATGACATAAAAGTTTGTTTGTTTATTGAGGTTTAAGGGCGCGCCGACATCTTTGGGTCAATTTGCGCCCATAAATGACATAAAAGTAAAATAGATTATGCACAACATACGTAAACACACCAAAAATACGGCGCATCCAATACGATGATTGTTGTTTTGTATGGGAGCGCCAACAAATATATCGCATCCAATGCGATGAAAAGCGCACTGTTTATACGTCACGTATATTGTCACCAGTATTGCACCAACATAATTCACAATAAAACATGCCACTCGAAAGCACGCCATCAGTAATAGATCATGTGGAAAGCACTTGTCGCGAGTAGGGCGCGGACATTAGTACACAATCGCACGCACGGTCGGACATTTCTGCACGGTCAAACCGGTCACTGCGCTCAAATCACGCACACGAGACGCGCAAAGCATGCGATAATCGTACGCGAGATGCACAAAGCATACGGATGAACGCGCCGTGCAGTAACAGTGCACGTTCCAGGGGGAGAGCTGCACAAACCGCCAAGGAGACGTTTGACGGCGTCATCCTTGCGGTGGTGAGGTGATCAAGAGACGGCCCAAGACTAGAAGGCGTATACCAGAGGACGGCGCGTCGAGGACCGTCCTCCGCTCACGTCGAGGACCGTCCTTCGCTCACGCACTGAGACACACACAGCCAGACTGAAGAGAACGCACATGGGAGCCGGGGTAAAGCTAAATAGGGACGCAAAGCGAGCTGCGGTTACCTGGATGCAGCACGGGAGAAAGTCTTATACCTAATGAGCACAAGGAATACATGGTGTAGCCTCTTCACATATCGTATACAACTGACTTGGCAAGCGCATCCCGCATTTGGTAGCTAGTATAAAAACCCAGCGAAAAGCACCTTAGCTTCTCCACTGGTGGCCGTTCAATGCCCACTCATTCCACCGCCTGTCACAAGGGCCAACACATCACGATCACGGCCAATCACAGCGGGTTTCCACATCGGGCGCCCTGTCCGCCGCCCTGCGCTGGGTCAGGTCAGGGGCCCGGCGGCAGGGTGAGGTGAAGTCACGGGTCGTGGTCCGACCGAGCGCGTCACGCCAGCATACGACTGCCGGCCGCGACAAGACGGGCCATCACCCGGGGCACCATCGGCACTGGCAGCAGCCACACGTCCGATGACAGCACGGAACGGTACCGCTCCAGCACGTCCAGACATATCCTGTGGAGATGGAGACACGCTTCAACACGGCGCGACAGCACGGAACGGATTGCTCCAGCACTTCCAGACATATTACCTGGTGGAGAATTGGAGGACACGCTGCAACACGCGGCGACGCACGAACGGTACTGCTCGCACGTCCAGACCATATGCTGTGGAGAGGTGACACGCTGTCAACAACGTCCGACGACAGCAGGAACGGTACCGCTCCAGCAGTCCAGAACATATCCTGGGAGATGGAGACGCGCTGTCAACCACGCGGCGACAGCACGGAACGGTACCGCTCCAGCACGTCCAGACAATTTCCTGTGGAGATGGAGACACCTCTCAAAACGCGGGCGACAGCACGGAACGGTACCGCTCCAGCAGTCCAGACATATACCTTGGGAATTGGAGACCGCTTGTCAACAACGGCGCGCAGCACGGACGGTACCGCTACAGCAAAGTCCAGACATATCCTGTGGGAAGATGAGCACCTGTCAACCGGCGGCGACGCACGGAACGGTACGCTCCAGACACGTCACAGACATCCTGTGGAATGGAGACCGCTGTCAACACGGCGGGGACAGCACGGTAACGGTTACTGCTCAGCACGTCCAGACATATCCTTGGAGAATGGAGACACGCTAGTCAACACGGCGGCGACAGCACGGAACGACCGCCTCCAGCAGTCCAGACATATCCTGTGAAAGATGAGACACGCTGGTCAAACCGCGACGCACGGAACGTACCGCTCCAGCACGTCAGACATATCCTGGGGAGATGGAGACACGCTGTAACACGGCGGCGACAGACGGACGGTACCGCTCCAGCACGTCCAGACAATATCCTGTGGATGATGGAGACGCGCTGTCAACACGCGCGACAGCACGCGAACGGTACCGGCTCCAGCACGTCCAGGACATATCCTGGGGAGATGGAGACACGCTGTCAACACGGCGGCGACAGCACGGACGGTACCGCTTCCGCACGTCCAGACATATCCTGTGAGATGGAGACACGCTGTCAACACCGTCCGACGACAGCACGGAACGGTACCGCTCCGCATCAGACATATCCTGTGGAGATGGAGACGCGCTGTCAACACGGCGGCGACAGCACGGACGGTACCGCTCCAGCACGTCCAGACTATCCTGTGGAGATGAGACACGCTGTTCAACACGTCCGACGACAGCACGAACGGGTACCGCGTGCTGTACGCCCGCCGTGTTGACAGCGTGTTCTCCATGCCTCCACAGGATATGTCTGACGTGCTGGAGCAAGTACCGTTCCGTGCTGTCGCCGCCGTTGACAGCGTGTTCCATCTCCACAGGATATGTTCTGGACGTGCTGGAGCGAGGTACGTTTCTGTGCTGTCGTCGGACGTGTTGACCGTGTTCATCTCCACAGGGATATGTCTGGACGTGCTGGGAGCGGTACGTTCCGTGCTGTCGCCGCGCGTGGTGACAGCGCGTCTCCATCTCCACGAGGATATGTCTGGACGTGCTGAGCGCGTACCGTTCCGTGCTGTCGTCGGAGTGTTGGACAGCTTGTTCTCCATCTCACAAGGATATGTCGGACGGCTGGAGCCGGTTACCGTTACCGTGCTGTCGCCGCCGTGCTTGACAGCGTGTCTCCAGTCTCCCCAGAATGTCTGGGGTGGGGACGATGCTGTTAGCGGGTACCGTTCCGTTCTGTCGGCCGCCCGTGTTGACAACGCGTCTCCATCTCCACGGATATGTCTGGAGCGTGTGGAGAGGTACCGTTCCTGTTGCTGTACGCCGCCGTGTTTGACAGAACGTGTCCATCTCCCAGGATATGTCTGGACTGCTGGAGCAGGGTACCGTTCGTGCTGTCGCCGCCGTGTGACAGCGTGTCTCCATCTTCAACAGGGATAGTCTGACGTTGGGGCTGGAGCGGTACCGTTCGGGGCTGTCGCCGCCGTTTGACAGCGTGTTCCATTCCACAGGATATGTCTGGACGTGCTGGAGCGAGTACCGTTCGTGTGTTCGCCGCCCCGTGTTGACAGCGTGTCTCCATCTCCCCAGGATATGTCTGGACGTGCTGGAGCGGTACCGTTCCGTGCTGTCGGACGTGTTGACAGCGCGTCTCTATCTCCACAGGATATGTCTGGACGTGCTGGAGCGGTACCGTTCCGTGCTGTCGTCGGACGTGTTGACAGCGCGTCTCCATCTCCACAGGATATGTCTGGACGTGCTGGAGCGGTACCGTTCCGTGCTGTCGGACGTGTTGACAGCGTGTCTCCATCTCCACAGGATATGTCTGGACGTGCTGGAGCGGTACCGTTCCGTGCTGTCGCCGCCGTGTTGACAGCGCGTCTCCATCTCCACAGGATATGTCTGGACGTGCTGGAGCGGTACCGTTCCGTGCTGCGTCGGGAGTTTGTTGACAGGTGTCACCATTCTCCACAGGATATGTCTGGACGTGCGGGCAGTACCGTCCGTTGCTTCGCCGCCGTGTTGACAGGCGTTTGTCTCCATCTCAACAGGTATGTCTGGACGTGCTGGAGCAATACCGTTCCGTGCTGTCGCCGCGTGTTTGACAGGCGTGTCTCCATCTCACAGGATATGGCTGGACGTGCTGGATGCGGTACCGTTCCGTGCTTTTGTCAGAGTGTTGACAGCGCGTTTCCATCTCCCCAGGATATGTCTGACGTGCTGGAAGCGGTACGTTCAGGGCTGTCAATCGGACGTTGTGCTGCTGCAGTGCCGATGGTGCCCGGAGTGATAGGCCCGGTTCTTGGTCGCGGCGGCAGTCGTATGCTGGCGTGCGCGTCGGTCGGACCACGGACCGTGACTTACCTCATCCTGCGCCGGCCCTGAACCTGACCCGCGCAAGGCCAGCGGACAGGGCGCCCGATGCGGTAAACCGCTGTGATTGGCCTGTGATCGTTATGTGTTGGCCTTGTTGACAGGCGGTGGAATGAGTGGGCAGTTGAACGGCCACCAGTGGAGAAGTTAGGTGCTTTTTCGCTGGGTTTTTTACTAGCTACCAAATGCGGGATGCGCTTTTGCAAGTCGTTGGTATACGATATTGAAGGAGGCTACACATGTATTCCTTATGTGCTCATTAGTATAAGCTTCTCACGTGCGCTACCAGTAACCGCAGTTCGCTTTGCGTCCCTATTTAGGCTTTCCCCGGCTCCCATGTGCGTCTCTTCAGTCTGGCTGTGTGCATGTTCAGTGCGTGAGCGGAGGACGGTCCTCGAAGTTGAGCGGAGGACGGTCTTCAGCCGTGAGCGGATGGGGTCCTCGAAAGTGAGCGGCAGGCCGGTCCACGTGAGCGGAGGACGGGTCCTCGGACCGCCGTCTCTGGTATACGCCTTTCTAGTCTTGGGCCTTCTCTTGATCACATCCACGCAAGATGTACGCCGTCAGCGTCTCCTTGAGCGGTTGTGCAGCTCCTCCCCTGGAACGTGCATGTTACTGCACGGCGCGTTCATCCGTCATGCTTTGTGCATCTCGGTACGATTATCGGGCTGCTTTGCGCGTCTCGTGTGCTGATTTGAGCGCGTGACCGGTTTGACCGTGCAGAAATGTCCAGACCGTGACGTGCGAATTGTGTACTAATGTTCGCGCCCACTCGCGACAGTGCTGTTCACATGATCTATTACTGATGGCGTGCTTTTCGAGTGGCATGTTTTATTGTGAATTATGTTGGTGCAATACTGTGAACAATATACGTACGTTATTAAACAGTGCCTTTTCATCGGCATTTGGATTCGTATATTTGTGGCGCTCCCATACAAACAACAATATGTATTGATGCCCGTATTTTTGGTGTGTTACGTTGATGTTGTGCATAATATTTTAGTTTTATGTCATTTATGGGCGCAAATTGACCAAGATGTCGGCGCGCCTTAAACCTCAATAAACAACACAGAACTTTTATGTCATTTTAATTTAATGTTCTTTCCACTATTATCGAAAATATTCCTCTGTATCTTCAGATATGCAATTGCAATATTTCTTGGTTATCAGTCTTCATAAGCCACTTCACCCAAGACGACATTTACGACTGGGACAATGCTTTACGCTAAATGTTATACTTAACTTTTTATGCGTAAAAGATCAATAACATGACAAAAATATATTAGAGTCCAACAAATATTTAATTTAAAAATAACTTCTTAAAATTAAATTATATATTTTGGTTGGACTCTAAAATATATTTTGGATTGCTATTGATCAGCTTTTAACATTTTTGAACCAATCTATGTCATCATGCCAGCCATCCAAATCATTCAATAATATAGATAATTTCCATGCGTACTTTGGATTCAAAGCTTACGGGAGATAACTTTGGATCTGGATGCATTTGCCATTAAATATCATTTCACGCTCACCCGCCGATCAGCCCCTTTCAACGGCCGAGCGTCAGTTATTCACAATGGTGCGGTACCTTGTATGAAGTTTATTTTTCTAGCGCATGTCAATAAATACAGCTTATGAATCAGCTTTATGACTTGGTTACCAATAAGCTTCTTACCATTATAGTTATTTTTAATAATTTACCTATCCAGCATCAAGCGGTTTTAGGGAGGGTCGTTTGTTTGGGTTCCTTTCATCTACCAGTGCTTAATTTGCCTCAAAATTAATAGGATAAATGAAATGCAATACAATTTTGGCCAAAGGTTAAAGAACAAACAAGTATTGAAGTTTTGGATGATTTTTGCTCCGGCCTTATAAGTGCCTTGAGCATCGACCATGGATGCTGGCTAACTAGTTCTTATAGTACCGCACGCAGCTATTTACCGTACCTAAACTACCTATGCTGATGTAAATCGGCAGTCAGAATTTTGTGGACGCCCGAAATGAGTCCGATTCCGATTTGGAATTTCAGTCGGTCAGCCATACTTATTGGAAATTTACGGTCAAGGCATATCAATCATTGTTCACGCATTTGCACCTTTTCAGGTTTCTATACTTACAGGCAGGTTTAGTCCACTTTATGCGGACGCAGCCAGGGGCAAAGGGGCATGTGCCCCGCCCCGATTGGGGCGACCCGAAACAAAAATATCGGCCGAGCGTCCCTGTTGTGATACTAGGGCCCTGCAAAATATGAGTGTTTCAAATCGAGGAGATACCTTTTCGCGCATTTTCCTTTGCGAGGGAATCCTTGGGGATACGTGCCCTCCTTGCGAAGGTCTGACTGCGTCCCTTACTTTATGTCCATACATTTTGAGGCTGATAGTCTGCGCAATCACTTTAAAATGAACAATGAAGCATTCAGATAAATGCAAAAACAATCAGACAGGAAAAAGCCATAGACTGGAAAACATCTCTAGAATCTGGTTAGTAGGGGTGTCATTAAGGCTAACCTGCAGTTTCTAGGTACTAATACATTTCACAGTTGCAGAAGAGCCACAGCAGCATATTAATTTATTTTTTTTTAACTTTTTCGGACACTTGACTCATTTGGGCACTTTTTGGTGTAAATGATTGTCATATTGGATCGGACTTTGGATCTGACATGATTTGGAAAATGTCCGAATCTACACCACTAGGACCTTCCACCTACTGTACGACTTCTAAACTAAATCTACCAACCCGCTGTGGTATCTTGTTACTAGGGACAGCTGTCCGGTGTAGCCGGCTGCCCATTTCCTGGCGGGATGTCACTTATTGTCATACTGTAATCGGAACAGTAATCTGCATAGGCTGGGGCTCGTTCCGTTTAGTGATAAACGCCACGGGATAATCGTGAATAGCAAACGTTTTGTGAATAGCAAACCGTTTTGTGTAATAGCAAACCAGTTTCGAAAACGTGTCGCCGAATTTGCAGACTGTACGGAATGTGACGGTCACGGGTTGAGAGCTGACCCGGAGCTGGCACACACAGGGCCTGTTCCCTGGCGCCTCTAACCTCCTCTACCTCTAAAATTGCTCCAAACTGCAGCTTGCTCTGTGTTATTAGGATACGACTGGAGCAAGTTGGAGCAGCTTAGAGAGGAGTTACAGGTGGCGACGGAACAGGCCCATAGATACGACTGAGCAAGATGAGCAACTTGAGGAGGTTAGAGTTGCGACGGGAACAGGCCCATAGCTGTCGCTCTTCGCCGCCCCTCTGAGGTTTTGTGACGGTCTAGTCGCGACTAGACGTGACTCAAATCACGCGTCTTTGGTAGCCAGAAGAGGCATCGTGACAAATGCGACGGTCGCGTAGGCGGCTTGCATCGCCGCTTCAGCATGGTCAGCCATGACGTCATCAATCGCATGACGTCGCCGGTCATCGTGCTGACGTCACCGACCGCCGATGATATCATCGCCCACCTTCCTGAGTGCAGAGACGTGGCACTGACGATGTCTCCTGGATGGCGTTCCGCTGTCCAATACGTCAGTCATGATGGCCGATTTGGAAACCCCACGGAGCCGAATGGGTTTCGCCTCAGCACGTGGACGGCTGATGAACTACTACGGTGACAGGTGGGTACATATTTATAGACAATGCTACTATACGTCCTCGGTCCTACTCAGTAATTATTATTTTGTATTTATAATAATAATAATAATAATAATAATAATAATAATAATAATAATAATAATAATAATAATAATAATAATAATGGGATTACATGCTCAATGGATTACGCTTGTCGTTGTGTTTTAATGGGCGTAACACTGAACTGGGTGGAGCGAATTGACTGAGAGGTTGCGGCGTTCCTTAAATTCCCAAAAACAAACAATGCAGGGGTGCAGATATTTCCACGTTACAGACTGCAGAACATCCGTGCCTCTGTCCCCGGACCGTGCTGTCTCGTCTGTCTCCACGTATGTCTTCGTTCTGTCTCCGTCTGTCTCTACGATTGTCTCGCCCGTTCTGCTCAGTTTGCGATCTCCGGCGCCGCTCGCCGCTCTCCAGCGCTTCACCCACCGTATGCGTGCCGCCAAGGCTATAAAACAACGGCGTTGACAGTTGCGTGCCGCTACTGTCAACGCCGCCCCGTCCGATCCGCCCATACGCCGGCAGCCCCCGCCCCCGCCGCCACAGGTTGGCGTGGGGCGTGGCGGCCTCCAGTAATGCTGCATTCTATGACCGTGCGATGCTGCGGCTTTCTCTACCATCCAGCGGCGGCCCGAACTGGACTAGTTCCGACTTTGGTCGCTGGTGGCGCTAGTGCAGCCCGGTCCGGGATGTCGGCAGCGGCGGCGGCGGCGGCGGCGGCGGCGGCAGGAACGTCTCCGGCCGGCAGTCAGTGACGTGATGACGGCTGCAGTGGAGCGTACCGGGGCGGGCCTGCTGCTGCTGCTGCTGGTGCTGCTGGTGGTAGCAGGGCCGGCCGCAACGCAGGAGAGCTATGAGACTCTGGACTCAGCGCCATCCAAGGCAGAGATTGCCGAAAAAGTGCAAGATCTGTTCGAGGATTTTTTCGCCTGGCGGCTAGAGGACAATCCGGAATTCGGCACTCAGGTGAGTCTGCTGATTTATAACACTTTAAAGGCATCGTTAGTTCGACTTGACCTGCAAACTGCTATATTTATTGAAGGTCTAACGTGCAACGATGATTAAAAGCGAAAGCGTTCATTGTGATGTTGTCAAACTTTGGTTTGAAATCTCCAACAGCCCACGCATTATCCGTCAAGGTTATAGTAATATTAATCATATTACGAGTACGTAGCAGCACAACACTCCGATGGCCTAAACTCAGCACTCACCATACCCGCACCCTTGTTAGCACCTGTTCTCCTGTGGACAATGCCCCGCCTCGGAACATGCCTGAGATGGGAGCGGCCCGCCCATAAACACCNAGGACCGTCCTCCGCTCACGTCGAGGACCGTCCTTCGCTCACGCACTGAGACACACACAGCCAGACTGAAGAGAACGCACATGGGAGCCGGGGTAAAGCTAAATAGGGACGCAAAGCGAGCTGCGGTTACCTGGATGCAGCACGGGAGAAAGTCTTATACCTAATGAGCACAAGGAATACATGGTGTAGCCTCTTCACATATCGTATACAACTGACTTGGCAAGCGCATCCCGCATTTGGTAGCTAGTATAAAAACCCAGCGAAAAGCACCTTAGCTTCTCCACTGGTGGCCGTTCAATGCCCACTCATTCCACCGCCTGTCACAAGGGCCAACACATCACGATCACGGCCAATCACAGCGGGTTTCCACATCGGGCGCCCTGTCCGCCGCCCTGCGCTGGGTCAGGTCAGGGGCCCGGCGGCAGGGTGAGGTGAAGTCACGGGTCGTGGTCCGACCGAGCGCGTCACGCCAGCATACGACTGCCGGCCGCGACAAGACGGGCCATCACCCGGGGCACCATCGGCACTGGCAGCAGCCACACGTCCGATGACAGCACGGAACGGTACCGCTCCAGCACGTCCAGACATATCCTGGTGGGAGGGAATGGAGACGCGCTGTCACACGGTCCGACGACAGCAACGGAACGGTACCGGCTCCAGCCACGTCCGACATATCTGTGGAGATGGAGAAACGCTGTCAACACGGCGGCGACAGCACGGAACGGTATTGCTCCAGCCGTCCAGACATACCTGTGGAGATGGAGAACACATAGCTGTCAACCACGCGGCGACAAGCAACGGAACGGTACTGCTCCAGCACGTCCAGACTATCCTGTGGAATGGTGACACGCTGTCAACAACGTCCGAGCGACAGCACGGAAACGGTACCGCTCCAGCACGTAACAGACATAACCTGTGGAGAATGGAGACGCGCTGTAACACGGCGGCGACAGCAACGGAACGGTACGCTCCAGCACGTCCAGACATATCCTGGTGGAGATGGAGACACGCTGTCACACGGCGGCGAACAGCACGAACGGTAACCAGCTCCAGCACGTCCAGACATATCCTGTGGAGATGAAGAACACGCTGTCACAGGCGGCGACAGCACGGAACGGTACCGCTCAGCACGTCCAGACATATCCTTAAGATGGAGAACACGCTGTAAACACGGCGGCGACAGCACGGAACGGTACCGCTCAGCACGTCAGACATATCCGTGGAGATGGGACACGCCTGTCAAACACAAGGCGGCGAACAGCACGGAACGGTACCGCTCCAGCACGTCCAGACATATCCTGTGGAGATGGAGACGCGCTGTCAACACGGCGGCGACAGCACGGAACGGTACCGCTCCAGCACGTCCAGACATATCCTGTGGAGATGGAGACACGCTGTCAACACGTCCGACAGCACGGAACGGTACCGCTCCAGCACGTCCAGACATATCCTGTGGAGATGGAGACGCGCTGTCAACACGTCCGACGACAGCACGGAACGGTACCGCTCCAGCACGTCCAGACATATCCTGTGGAGATAGAGACGCGCTGTCAACACGTCCGACAGCACGGAACGGTACCGCTCCAGCACGTCCAGACATATCCTGGGGAGATGGAGACACGCTGTCAACACGGCGGTGACCGATGATAAGCACGGAACGTAAATGAGACCGCTCCAGCACGATCCAGGGACATATCCTGTGGAGATGGAGACACGCTGTCAACACGGCGGCGACGGTGATAAAAACGGAATGAAATGAGACGTTGTTGAAGATGAGGGTAAGAGTCAGACTGGGTATTGATTCGACGCTGATTTAATCGATTTGAATCGTGCAATCGAAATGCATTGCAATAAAACAAAATCGCGGTTCACCATCCGGACCTTTTGATTCATGAGTCGTGATTGGATTAAAACCCGCATAGAAACAAGGCTGATTAAATCACAAGATTGATTCAAAGATACCGTTTAACGAGGCGAAATGTGAGATGTCACACGACGGTCCAGGATTCTCAGACTTCCCCTACACCATGAGAAATACTCGGCCGGGTTGGTCGCTAGTGGTGAGAGATCTTGGCATCCAAGTTGACGGTGAGCTGAAACTTCCGAAAGCAGGCCGCAGATGCGGCGTCCAAGGGCGTCCGGAATTATGTCTGTCGTCAAGCGTGTGTTTGTACGTACATCCTGACCGGACCGCCCTTCTGTTGTTGTTCGAAGGCTCTCGTGAGGCCTCACCTCGAGTATGGCAACATCGTATGGGGCCACTCGACCGTGCCGGACCCACACAAAATGTGACAAAAAGACGCGCCACAAAATGTGTGACAGACCTCCGAGATGTGCCGTATCCGGAGAGACTAAGAGCGCTCGGTCTGCCATCCCTCTATCACAGGAGAAGGAGGGGCGACATGATCACAATGTTCCAGCTGTTCCACTCAGGGATCGATATGAACCAGTCATTCTTCCAGTTACTCGCTGCCTCTACCACTAGAGGTCATCCATGGAAAGTGCTAAAGCCGCACGCGACCACCAGGGCTGGACGAAACTCCTTCGCAGTTGGAGTTGTAAATGACTGGAACTCGCTGCCGGTGAGCGTAGTCTCCGCCGAAACAGTCAAGCAATTCGAAGTCAGATTGGATCAACACTGGGCACCGTTGATGATCGCCCTGCCCATTCAAGACGGCTGAAGTAGTCACCCGCCAAGGGAGATAGTTTGGATCGGGTCCTACTGCAGGCCTAGTGCCTAATTGCCATATTGTGCACTGTGTATTGTACTGTATGCTACCCTATTCATTACTGTCAAAGGGTATCACACAGTAAAATGTATTAATTCAGCTTTTAACTTTCTTTGATATTGATTTAAATGTTGAGTTTGTACAGTTGACATTTATTAATATAAGTTAAATCTACTGTATCCCACAGGGTCTTTGGTGGTATTGATCTATGATCCGAGTGGATCTCTTGGGAAAAATACAATGTTAAATCTATGATCCAGCGAATCCCACGACACAAATATAAGGTTGGATCTATGATCTCAGTGGATTTATCGACAAAACTGAGATGATGGATCTGATGGATGATGGATCATCTCATAGGATCCCGGATCCAGATCTATGGGATCAGATCACAGGATCCATTTTTGGGATCCATGTACTACATGTCTGCTTTTCATACTCAAGACATATAAATCAATATTGTACCATTTTCTACATAATGTTTCACTCACACGGCCCTTATTTGGCTCTAATTCCCCCTCTAACGCATTAGCAAAATTGAATTTTGGGACACTACACGAAGGTATCAGCCTAAAGTGCACTGCTGGCCATTAACACCCGCCTTCCATAATTCCCGCCTGAAGCATAGTAGCAATCATCAGTCGCATGACTCAGAAATATGCCTCTCATTTAAGCCTCGCCCGTCCCAGCACCACCACTCACCTGAAGAGCGTCTTGGGCGTGCGACGGACGACCACCATATGTGAAGCGTACTGAGACTGATTGGTGAAGATGCTGGATTGGAGACCACCGATGACCAGCACCTCTCCGGTGTCGCCGGCCGCCGCCGCGTGCCACATGCGCACCGGCGGCGAGCACAGCCAGGAACAGGTCGGTCCACTCTCTCTGGGCTATGTCCCACACCCACGGGTCGGCTGGGGAGGAAGAGACGCACCATTACGCTCAGTACGCACAGGGTACAAATGTGCGGCACAGGACGGGTAGTGATTGATTACGTCACCGACCGTATAACTCGTGACAGTGAAGCTGCTGAAAGTGGTCGCCGTTGTGACTGTTCGAGGCGAGGCGCTATATATGGTAGCATTTAAAACGACAATAGCATAGTATGCAGTCTACACAACGGACGGCGACTACAGCATGCTCACCGAGAGGTTGATCTTCGTCATTGAATCCGCCGTAGAGGAGCAGTTGGTCGCCCAGCAGCGGAGTCAAAGAGTGCCATGAGCGCCCCTGCGGTACCAGCGCTGACGGGTCCGACGGCACACTGCAACGGCCGCCGCCACCGGTCAGACGGGGTCAGGCTGGGTCAGACGGGGCCAGACGGGGGTCAGACAGGGTCAGACGGGGGTCAGACAGGGTCAGACAGGTCAGACAGGGATCAGACAGGGTCAGACAAGGTAGAACGGGTCATATTGGGTCAGACGGGGTCAGAACGTGGGTCCAGCGGGGTCAACGGGTCAGACAGGGTCAGACAGGGTTCAGACAGGGTCAGACGGGATCAGATTGGGTCAGACGGGGTCAGACGGGGTCAGACGGGGTCATAGTGGGTCAGACAGGTCAGAACAGGTCAACAGGGTCAGACAGGGTCAGACAGGGTCAGAACGGGGTCAGACGGGGTCAGACGGGGTCAAGACAGGGTCAGACAGGGTCAGACAGGGTCAGACAGGGTCAGAACAGGGTCAGACAGGGTCAACAGGGTCAGACAGGGTCGAGACAGGGTCAGACAGGGTCAGGCAGGTAGGCAGGGTCAGACAGGGTCAGACAGGGTCAGACGGGGTCAGACGGGGTCAGACGGGGTCAGACGGGGTCAGACGGGGTCAGATTGGGCCAGACGGGGTCAGACGGGGTCAGACGGGGTCAGACGGGGTCAGACGGGGTCAGAGGGGGCCAGGACCCTGAGGCACAGAAGCAGGCCCTGTACCTGTAACCTGAGTAGTAAGTACCGATGTATATGGGGTTATGGCGATCGATCCACCATACGGCAATACGGTAATTACGGCATAGCCACCATCGGACCTTCCGTACAATATATATCCCCCTCAGACCCCCCCCCACAACGGCCCACACACAAATGCGCATGAGAATAGATACCATAAGACGCCTTAAACGGCGAAGGACGAGCGAGTCCGAATAAATCCGCGTCAATTTAATCACCCGTCCAACGGAGGTTCGCTTGCAAAGAAGTGCATTTGAATATTTTCGCCTATGTGTTTTTGACGTCCGCAAATAGATCTGAACTAAATCGATACTTTGACTAAATAGATTTTGAAGCGTTATTTAAATTTGCAATTATAAGTTTCATGTTTGAAAGGCAATTCATTTTGGGTGGGTATTAGATGGATTTGATTGCGCTTCCAGCTGCATCATTTTTATCGTCTAGCACCCTTTGGTTTGAAGCTACGGCGGTGTAATGAAGGAAATGTTATAGAATCGTCAATAAAAATATTACAGACAGATTTTAACAGCGAAAATACTGCATTGAAACCTCAATTTTTGCATGCATTTTAGAAGAACGGTCATTGGTCTACAGATTGGTGTTTGTTTCATCGCTTCAACGTCCCATAGGTGCTGAGCACTGATTTAAATTGTGAAGACGTCATAAAACTATGATTTGCGCTTATATAGCCAGTAACTTTGCACGTTCACGCGCCGCTGATCGACACATAGTGCATACGCCGGGCGGATCGTTTCCTACGCGTTCTGTGTTTGACCGCGTGTCTTACGACTTTTGGGTTGCGAGATTATAGGTCCGGTATTGCAACGATGTTTTGCATGTAATTTTCGTGGACGGACAGGGGTGCCACGTGCGCACGTGCAGTGCTGACCCAGAGTTTGACCTTTGCAACATTGCATGGTGTGGTCTCCAGCCTCACATCAAATTTTAGCTTTATAAGGTAAGCCGTTTCTCAGCTACAAGCAGGATAATACTTTTCTGACACCCCTGAAGCGCACGTGTCACGCGCCAATGGCTGAACCCATCACATGAGAAAAAACATGTAAATAACTCATAATGTCATTGAATGGGGCTATCAATTGGCGAAAACCGCTGTCAATCGGATGCGGGATTCAAAAGATATAAGCTTCTGACCAGGCGTCGCGGTCTGGCGCGGGCCGGGCCGGTCGGGTCGGCCGCTTAAATATGTGAGAAAAAATCCGGTATTCCAATGAGGACTCGCTCCGCGCTCGCGCTCGCTCGTAATTATACAGACACGGCGACCCCCCCCCCCCCCCTGGGACGGCCAACTCCGCCCCGCCCCCCATCTGACAGGGGATGGGGAGGGTAGGGGAGGGGGTCAGCTGAGGTCGGGGAGCCTTGGGTCTCGTGCGACATGTGCGTCTCTCTTCTCAGCGGGTATTGTGTGTTTAACTAGGACCGAAGGCCAATAATAGACGCTCGCTGGGGAAGACCGGCTGATTTTACCTCCCACGTCTTTTGGCTCCACCGACCAGAAGTCAGTCCCGCTCAAATCTCAGAGACTGTTTTCTATCATATCTGGGAGCGTCGACGCGATGAGTGATAACGTTCAAATGTGATAAGTCAGCCTTCCTTAGTGGACGATAGAACTATCTTGAGATTGTTTGTTTGCTGATTGGGGTTTTAGGGCGCAACAACTCGTTGGTTATTTTGCGCCCATATCTTGAGATTGACACAGCATACGTATAATACGATATATACTATATATAGGGACACAGCACAAGTCATCCGACAGCTGTAGCGGTCCTCACTAATCAAATGCCACCAATGGTCCTCACTAATCAAATGCCACCAATGGTCCTCACTAATCAAATGCCACCAATGGTGACCGCCGTTCCGGTCTCGCTGCAAGCATTGTGCATACTGCATTGCCTTAAATTAACTTCATGACATGTTTGCAGCTTGGTATGTAGCAGCGCTAGTATCAATAACGATTGTGACCTGACAGCTGCTGACATTTCAGTTGTACTAGCGAGTGACAGTTGGTCGCAGCAGCACAGTTTGTCCGTGTGTCTGTCGTGTCGACAGTCAACCCGTCAGGACGTGAGGTCAAGGGTCGAGTGCGGGTGCTCTACGTCCGACAGTTGAATAACGTCATACTGATATGAGGCAGTGCAATCATATCACAGAAATGCACGGAGCCTTCGCGCCAAGTTGTTGTTGTTGATGGGATAGGGCGAAATATAGCCTCTTGGGCCGAGGACGCCCAACTTGAATAGTCTTTGCTCTTGCTTGGTTCAATTTTAGATTTAGCACATATGGCAGTGGGGTACTAAGCAGGGTGGTTTGCAAGGAGCTTGAACTTAACTTGAACTTAATGGTGATCGGGAAAGAAAAGGCCACTTGGCCTGGGAATCCCGTTCTCATCGAGCTTATTTCAGGAAAACAGGCTCTTAATGGATATGGTGTCGAACATGATGTTCGCCCAGTGACGGTCGAGTTGCGTCTTGAACATGTTGAGCAAGTCTGCGGACACCACTCTGGCTGGCAGGGAGTTCCAGTCGTTTACGACCCGAGTGCTGAACGTGTTCCTGCGGATGAGAGTTCTTGCTCTGGGTTTGCGTAGCTTCCATTGGTGACCCCTCGTCAGCTCCGAATCGTTCCTCGTCAGGAATGTCTCCGGCGGGACATCCACCATGCCTCCGTGGAACAGCTGGTATACTGTTACCATGTCCCCCCAGCGACGACGGTAGAAGAGTGAGGGTAACCTGAGGTGGTGCAGCCTTTCAGAGTAAGGGAGACGTTTAATCGTTACAACCAATCGCGTCGCACGCCGCTGCACTCGTTCCAACCACTTCTGGTCCACTTTACCGAAGGGTCCCCAGATGGAGTTTCCATGCTCTAGAAACGGTCTCTCTATGGACTTGTAGAGCAGTGGCAGCGTGACTTCGTCGATATTGGCGAAGGAACGGCGCACAACGGCGAGCATCTGCGAGGCTTTTGAGATGGCGGCTGCGGTCTGCTTGTGGAAGTTCAGCTGCTTGTCAATAATGATGCCGAGAGGGTTGGTTTGGATTATTACTCAGTCTTCCGTCCACTCACTTCCCGTGATTTGTCTTCTGGGAGGACAGCCAGGGAAGGATGGCTGGGAATTAGGAACGGGGTAGCGCCCAACCCCCGCCCACACACATACTCGCCCCGACTAGCGTTGATAAAAAATGAGAACTCGAAAGAACGACGATCATTCCTCGATAGTATAGTGGTGAGTATCCCCGCCTGTCACGCGGGAGACCGGGGTTCGATTCCCCGTCGGGGAGCTTTTTCATCCAAAGCGGCCAGAGCACCTGCTGTTCTTTGCAGAGTGGCCGGCCATATCACAGGTGCGTGAAGCTCAAAGGATCATTAGCATCAAAGAAAGGCTGGTGGTGGAGTAAGGTGATCAATGTCAATATGACTGACAAATAGCGCGTCACCCGCCGAAAGCACCATGACTGTGCCTCAGCTACCCTGCCGAGCCGCCCACTCACAGTTTGGTCCACCGCATGCTCTCCATATCCAGACAGTGCAGGTCGTTCAGTCTTCGTCCCATCCTGCCGCCGAACACATACACCCGGCTGCCAACGCAGGCGGCAGCGTGCGCGGCGCGCGGGCTGGGCTGGTCCCCCACGGCGACCGGCCACTCCCAGCGGCGACCTGAGCTGGAGCGGCGGAACCGCACCAACTGGCTGTTCCAGCAGCGCTCCTCGCCCGGGTGCGCCGCCAGCTGGAGGCTGGAGTAGTCGGTCACGTGGTCCGGCCACGGCCCGAACCCGCCGAACACGTAAAACCTGCAGCACACGAGGGGGCGAGGGGAGGGTTACGGAAGCTGCCGGACACGGGGGCGCGGGGAGGGTTACGGAAGCTGCCGGACACGGGGGCGCGGGGAGGGTTACGGAAGCCGCCGGACACGGGGGCGCGGGGAGGGTTACGGAAGCCGCCGGACACGGGGGCGCGGGGAGGGTTACGTGTATGGGAGTGAGACGCTCGGGGTGATAAGGAAACAACACTTTGGATAGTCGCATGGTGTGTTCACTGATGAATTAGAGATAAAGTGGAGGGAAGTGCAGGGAACAGAAACACACTGACTAATGGATACTGAGCAGTTGAGCACACTGAACAACGACGTGTCTGGAACACAAACTAATGAGCATGAATCTGAGAGGGTAGACTAAACGCAAAGAGCCACGGAGCCAGAAACTGCTCTGGAATGCCACCTTCCATGACTCCTAGATAGTATAGTGATGAGTATATGTCGATAGTATAGTGGTGCGTGGCCTGTCACGCAGGAGACCAGGGTTCGATTCCCCGTCGGGGAGGTTTTGTTTGAAGACGAGCGCAAAAGCGCAACGAAACACTGAGTTACAGAAAAGGTTGAGTTTCCCGATCTCGGGCCCGACAAACCACTGCACAAATGCCGGCAAAACCAACGTCACCACCGAACAAAGTCGCAACTAGCGACGCTAGCTCATTTTCATACACGCACTTTTTCAATAAAATAATCCAACTAGACAAAACAGTACCACTGTTCTCATTTTTCAACAAAATACTCAAATTCGCCACAACAGCAGCTGGTCGCTGTACTCACGCATCCTTGTAACACCAGCTGACCATCTTGTCGCACGGCAGCGGCGGCAGGCCTGCCGCCCACACCTGCTTCCACGTCATCGTCGCCAGGTTCAGCTCATACAGCGAGCGGACGTTGGAATTCTCCTGCACGGGATCCTCAGAGAATCCTGCAGCCCCACAGAGCAGTAGTCAGTCCGGGTGCTATCAGAAGGGTTCGGTTCTCGTACAGCGAGCGGACGTTGGAGTTCTCCTGCACAGGGTCCTCAGAAAATCCTGCGGCCCCACAGAGCAGTAGTCAGCCCCGGTGTTATCAGAAGGGTTCGGTTCTCGATGATGATGATGATATGATTGGAAGTTGAGCGCGACGCAACTGCCTGGTTTGTTGTGGCGCCAAGGGTTTGGTCCGCACGGAACCCTGCCAGGCTCAAGCACCTAGATTGAGTCTTCTGACTCACTCTGTGTATCAGGAAAGAGCTTAAACCATGTTGTGCTACAGTGGTTCTTCATACCGTTTACAGAACAGGATTACCTAAAACCACTGCCACCAGGCACGAAGCCAGGATTGCGTCGGGGCGCGGGGCTTACAAAAAGCGTCTCTACCAGGCACGCAGGCAGGAATTTCGCCCAGGTGGGGGGGGGGCGCCTCGAGAGGGCCCATTCCCGAGCGTTGAAAGGGTCCATTCCCGAGCGTTGAAAGGGCCCAGTAGAACGGATGAAAAGATCTGCTCCTCCGTACTAGTGAGGGGCCCATTTGGCATGTTCATGGGCCCTTCTGACCCGCCCAGGAACCCTTCCGGTCTGGTCGGGGGCCCCTCTGACCTGCACAGGGGCCCTTTGAACATCAGGGGCCCTCTGGTCTGGCTAGGGGCCTTCTAGCCTTCCCAGGGGCCCTTTCTACCTGATAAGGAACTGCGCTGACTGCTTTTTCGCCATACTGACATGCTCAGTGGCCCCTTCAACCTGCCTAGGGGCCCCTTCAACCTACCCAGGGGCCCTCTGCTGGATAGGGGCCCATTCGACGTGTTTAGGGGGCCCTCTGACCTGCTCAAGGGCCCTTTCGGCTTGTCCACGGACCATCTGACATGCACAGGGCTCTTATAAACGTCCAAGGGGCCCTCTGTCTTACATAGAGAGGCCTTGAGGGCCCTACAGGGCCTCGAAGTCTCTAAACTATCTAAAAACCACGCTTCGCGTGGTTTTCGACTTTTAAAGATCCCCATTGATACCGCGCTTCGCGCGGTCTCGTCGGCCCTTTCGGCGCGTGCGAGCGCCGAACAAGGGGGCCGCCGTCGCCGGGCCTCGAAAAGGACCACCAGGCCTCTCAGGAGGCGGCCGCCTGCCTCCCCCCCCTTGGCTACGTGCCTGGCTGTCACCAGTCCAGCATGAAAGAGAAGGAATTAAAGCAAGGACAACTTTAATTGCTGAACCTACTCTTTCATTCCTCTTTGAACATCATACATTTATATTTCTTTCACAGCACCTATAATCCTACTCATCTAACAAGGAAAGCCAGAGTGCAAACAAATTTGTATGTCCTCAATTTGCAGATGATGAGAAAGGAAATGCAGAGCAGATTACCAGTTATGTGTGTAAGTTGTTGTGCCATATCCACATTTCACTTCCATAAGTGAAAACAATGAATTTGCATACATATCTTCATCATCCAATACAAACTGTTTTTTATGAACAGCGGCTCATAGCTCATGACACTTACCTCCAAACAGATACATGTTTTCCCCACAGACGGACGCTGTAGAGCCGCAGAGTGTCGGCGGGATCTCGCCATCTGTACGCACACTGTGCCTGGAATAGACAAATTATTTCAGTTGTGGATGAGGAGCATAATATCTCTTAACATCATTCATAGTTCAGAAGCAGGTCACAGTGACTTCCATGTAGGTACAATGTCAGTGGAAAAGGGTTCAATTCCCAAAAAGTTTATGTATTATTTATATTCTAAGAAATAATAATAACACATGATAGGCAATATATGAAAGGGTGGTAACGTTGACACTTGACAGTCAAGATAACAATAAACAGGCAACAACTAAATATTTGTCTGGTGAAAAATGAGCTGAAAAGTCAGGCGTGACAACTCACCAGATTTCATATTCAATATCGAACAGCAGCACCTGTTCAGGAGGGTGATAATAAGCCACCCTCTGCTCCTGATGAATGTCATGCTTTTTATCCTGAAACACAAATAGCAGTGAACACAAGAACATCATGGGCGTCGGAAGCGGGGGAACGGGGAACGCGTCCCCCCAAGCGGGAGGCGTCCCCCCCAGCGGGAGGCGTCCCCCGAACATTTTCGGATTTTAACATTAGGTACGTCTATGGCCGTTGCAAGGAAAAAATCGGCTTCAAAATGACTCTAAAAAAAAAACTTTCGGAAGGTGGCGACGCCCATGAAGAACATTATTTCCTGCTCCACAATAGCACCAATCAAATTAAATCAGCTGATGGCTGATGCCTGATGGCTGCTGAGGTTAAAAATTATGGGAACTTGATAGTGAAATAATGCCTAATAACAATTTTACATACAGCTAACTGGTCATACCAAGTCTTTGGATTTCATAATCTAAAATTCAGCAATCAGATAAATTCAACATGGCAACTATTGTGTCAATGACTATTGCATAAATATTCTTACAAATATCCAAAGTTAATAACATACTATCAATGATTCTCCTTTAAAACAGCAAAAGAGCATAGGACGTATTAGGTAATAGGTATCAGTCCTACCTCATATCCACCCCACACAACAATGTAGCTTTTGTACTTGACAGCAACATGACCAGTTCGTCTGTGTATTGTCAAGTTCTTGCCACTTAAAGGCTCAGCAATGCAGGGTATGCCGTTTGGAGGCTCAGCAAAGCAGGCTATGTCATCAGCTGCGTCATCCAGGGTATCCATCACAGCTGATCAATCAAACTTGTACTGGGAAAAGACCAATCTGAAAAAGATCACATCTTTGTCACAACTCAAACCTGCTCAGCCCAATATTTAAAGGTAGCGTGTATACAACATATACGTATGTTTCGTAGGTAATCCGGGGCATAAGAGCATACGTATGATCCGTAATCCCCTGGCTTACAGAGCAAACGTATGTTTTGTAATCTCCCGACTTATTATACAACATACGTGTTAGTCGTGTCGATTTTTCCAAAATGATGGGGACCGAACAGGGAAAGATCCAAGGAGGCCTATATCAGCGCCACGATTTTACCCAAAACGACTGAAATCGACCACAAATAATACATTTAATAAGTGATAAAAAACAAACATAAGAATAGATCAACCACATTTGCTTCAAATCACTTAATTCAAAGGAAAAGGTCACATTGAAAGTTGTCTTGAAATTAAACCATATGGTGCATCTTGAGCTCAAAACTACGAATATGACTTGGTGTGGACAACTGATGGAACATATGTGGAGAAAGAAGTAAAGTTCTCTTTTGTATTCACGATAAATTCGTACGAAAGAGGCTGCGTTATGCTCCGCCCCGCACCATCCAGACGCCCAAGTACAGTCTCTGACAGAGGCCGCGCGCCGCCCGGGGCGGGCTCATCGGATATTAACCCGCGCACTGCAGGGGTTCGCGCCGAACACGAACTGCCAGGGGGGTTGATTTCGCCCCCCCGTGAGATCTCCAAAACTACGCAACGTAGCGACAAGCGGAAAACGGATTAGATAGCTCAGCAAGCTCTTATCGAAAGTTATTTCAGTCTTTTCTTGGATCAGGTCACAATGGAGGTCACAAAAATGGTCACCAAAAGGTCCAGAATTTTCCGGTCTTTAAGACTCTTTAGGACTCCTTTTCCAGAAACCCCGATTATCTCGGAAACTATTGATAGCTAGGAGCAAACAATTAGAGGGGCAATCGATAGCTATTAAATTTGCAATCGCGATGTATGTCCTCAAAATTTGATCCAGATCAATAGTTCAGGCTCCAAGAGGTCATTGAAAGTCAGAAATACTTTTTTAGCCAAAAACAGTTTTTCGTGAATAGCATGTCACTAAGAAAGATAGGGAAAACATTTGACCGCCATCGTGTTTGTCTCATTGATGCGCTTTGAAACATATACACGTGACCTGGAAGTCAATATCAAAATTTGACCTCAGGCGAAGGTCATTTTAGGACCCAGTAGGTCCATTTGCATATGGGGCAACGCGGCTAGACGAGACGAACACTTGGTGTCAACTAATCGTCTCATCTCTTTTCTATCAAAGATTATTAGCAAATCATTGCTGATGACCTCAGATGACCTCAGATGACCTTGTAAATCCAGCTGAGCAACCAATTTGCACCTTGATCATTCAGAATGAGCTAAAATTAGCATGATTCTGAAAGAATTAGCCTGATTCCAATGAATGTTTACTGAAAGGGAAGCATTTTGTTTATTTTCCCATTCACTTATAATGGGGAGGTCAGGGAAATTGACCTGCCCTTTGGTCACCGATACCGAAAATCCAGATAAACGAATTGTTAGGTACTGATATTCTTATTGAAATCCTGCAGATTTCAAAAACTTTCGAAAAAAAGGACTGTGATTTGGCACGAACGCAAACATTTTGAAGGTGAGGGTCACTTGACATGGACTTTGACTCCTGACCTGAGATGACCTGAAGTCAAAACTTTTCAAAGTGGGGTAATTGATGCCCAAACAGGTGTACGGAAATTGGCGGCGCTGCGCGCCGCCGTTTTCCGCTACTCCAGAAAAACTGAGGGGGGGGGCGAAATCAACCCCCCCTGCAGTGCGCGGGTTAAGGAAATAATTCACTTGGATTGTTTTTTCAAGCACAATTTGTTTATATTTTCAAAAATTACAACTTCTTTTCATAATGTCAAAAATATCATTAATCGCGCCGATTTAGGAGAGAAAGACGTAAATTATTAATTCATCAAACTATATGCGTACTTCCGCAACGTCAAACGTGGCCTCAGCCAATCAGATTCGAATGGTTTATCGGCGTAAGATTACTGTACAGGCCTCTACCTAGGCGTTGTGAGGCCCACAATAGCCTCTGCCCAGGCGTTGTGAGGCCCACAATTTTCGACAAAAGCTAAATATATTCGGCTGGAGAGGCCCTTTCGGGGGGACCCAGAAAACTTGCAGGTTAGGGGTTTTTCACATGGGCTTACAAAACTGTTTATCTCAGTTCAATCACGGTGAAGGTGACTATTTGCCTGTAAAGGACAATAGTTTTGGCAGTTTTGCAGAGCAGATCGAAAAAATTAATTATGGCTAAGAATAAAACTCGCAACGTAAAGAGTTTCGACACAGGATTATCGCATTTTTTCCGTCCCCCCCCCCCGAAAAACACTTCGGAAGTTCGCGGCCAGGCGTGGCGCCGAGGTAGGGACACTCACTGACACGTAGTACCTGATCACGGACGCCTCGATTAATACCGCTCAGCCGCCCGGGCGGCGGGCAACCTTTGTCAAAGACTGTTACTAGGCGTCTGGCGGAGCCAGAACGCCAACCTCTATCGTACGATTTCTCGTGAAATACAAAGAGAAACTACTTCTTTCTCCACATATATCCATCACTTGTCCAAAACCAAAGTTCATATTCGTAGTTTGAGCTTCAAGATGCACCGTATGGTTGAATGTCAAGACAACTTTCAAGGTGAACTGTTCCCTTTAACGAGGCGTCGTGATCAGATACTACGTGCCAGGGAGTGCCCTACCTCCGGCGCCGCCCGACGGAGGTAGGGGCCTAATACCGAAGAGGTTTCGGGGGAATGTAACTTTGTCTTCTGAAAGGGGCAAACAAATCCTGTGTCGACACTACTTAACGCTTCGAGTTTATTCTTCAGCCCAAACCCATTTTTCGATCTGTTCTACAAATCTGCTATCTCAGTTAAAAACCCCATGTTAAAGGTAAACAATTTCCTTTAACGCCAAAACAAAGTCACACGAGTTTGGCCTTGTGTTTAGCGGCGCCTCAAACCAAATTTTTGACCGAGCTTCCGACCGACCAATGGCTTTCATAATGACCGATAAACCTTACTAACTGGCAGAGCCCTCTTGGGCTTGACAATGGCCCTCAGCTTGGATAAGTATATAGGAATCATCAGGTATTGCAAAGGCCCTATCAGGCCTCATAAGGACCTCCTCTAACTAGCATAGGTAAAGCCATTCCACACCTGGCAAGAGGTTTCTCAGAACAAACGATGGCCCAAGTCTCAGGTCGACCGATGATCCTCTCAAAGAAGCGGATGTCTCTCCATGCCGACTTAGAGCTCTCAGACCGAAAAACATACTTTTTGATCGATTGAGAGTCCTCCCGAAGTGGTAAACTGGCCTTTCAGGTCAGGATGCCCCCTCCCCCAACCCAACCACCCTTATTGGGCCGTCCCAGGCTTGACAAAAGTTATAAAATAACGACAATAAATCTACGAATCTATGGCTCTAAGGTCTGCAAAAATGCTGTCTCAAACCAGTCGAGGCCCTCTCAGATAACCGCTGGGCCCTCTCCACCCTAGACAGTTGTCATCTCAGACCAGCCTGGATCACTAAAGCCTGGAATAGGCTCTGTCAGACCTAACAATGTCCTTTCAGACAGCTGAGGGACCCTTAAGCCGATCTCGATTACCATCCAGGAGGGGGTCATGACCCCTAAGACCCTTTCATTATGCTCTTAATTGAGGGTTGGTGCTCTAATTGCAATTTCCAAAACCCTAATATTGGCCTGTCAACTTCAACCTCAATCTAAAAATAGAATGTTAGACCCTTTCAGGCTAAGCTGTGTAATGCCTCATATCAACTAAGGGCTTTTTCAGTCCAGGTGAGGGTTTGTTTATTGAGGTTTTAGGGCGCAACAACACCTTTAGTCAATTTGCGCCCATAGTCCAGCCGAGAGCTCTCTCATAATAACTGTGAGCTCTCTTAGAGTCCAATAGCCCCACCTGACTTCCACAGGGCCCACTCTGACATCCAGAGGGTTCATGGCCCCACTCTCATGACCAGAGGGCCCACTCACAACCAGAGGGCCCACTCACAACCAGAGGCCCAGTCAGCAGCCAGAGGGCCCACTCATAACCAGGGCCCACTTTCACGCCCAGAGAGCCTACTCTGGCCTCCATACGGCCAACTCTGGCATCTATTCTGACCAGTTCCCAGAGAGTCCAATCTGGCATCCAGAGAGACACCCTGGACTCCGGAGGGCCCATGGTCTCTTACAAAGAGCCTATTCTGGCATTCAGAGGGCCACTCTGACCAGCCTTTGGCAGGCCTACTTTGGTTTCAAAAAACCTCTCCATGGTCTCCAAAGGGCTATCAAAATAAATATCCAGAGGTCCAGACTCCAGAGGACCCAAGGCAATGACTTCCAGAAGGCTCACTCTGGCCTAAAGAGGGCCAACTCCACTGCCACTGGCCTGCCTCTAGAGGGCCCATTCTTGTAAACAAACTACAAAGGGCTTATTATGACATTCAAAGTGCTTATTCTGGCCTCTGGTAAGCCCACTTTGACTCAAAGGGCCTACTCTAGTCTTCAGAGGGCCTATTGTGGCTTCTGGAGCGACCACCCTCTCCTCCAGAGAGACTACTTGGCCTCCTCAGAGCCCACTGAAGCTTCCAGAGCGTCACACTGATATATGGCCTTGGATATAAATACTATTAAATCTACCAGGGTAATTTAACAATGTATCTACAGTCTCAGTCGGCTTTCAACAAAGTTTCCTGAACCCGAATGTATCCGTATGCTGTGCTATCTCAATTCTCCCAGCTTATATAACATATCAATATGTGTTGTATAAGCAGGGAGATTACAGAACATATGTATGCTCTGCAAAACTTGGGATTACAGTCTAGCCTTGGGATTACAGAGCATATGTATGCTCTATACACCTACTGATTATGGAACATAATTATGTTGTATACGCACAGCCATCTTTCAACCTACATCTATGCAATGCTGATGTCTTGATTTCCAGTATGTCCATGTGCAATTGCAATCAATTTTACTATTTGGCTTGATTATTTAAAACATAAAACAAGAGCCACCTCTTCCCACAATCAAACAAGAAACATCCAAGTGCATCCTCACTCTATAACAAACCAAGAACTTACAAGAACCTAAAAAAAAATGAAAGCCTAAAAATTAAACAAAGCATCACAGCCCAAGCTTGTGCCACGACCCACGACCTTGAGAATCTCACGTGGATGAATTGTGATGCGTTTTGTCTCCAGACGCTGGGCTCACCAGGTGAAAAATATGTTTGCATAGAATATCCATCGAAAGAGCTTTTACAGAATGCAGTTTAGTATTAGAGGAGTTCACCAAGGCAAATCCCAACCAAGATAAATATCACGATAACTCTAAACAATACAAATAGTAGCGCGGTCGATGATGCTGGCAATACGAAAACACGCATTCCACAAAGGCAGATTTGTCGAACTGGCAAGTCTCACAGAATGAGGTAAACCGAAATAACAATTATTTTGAGGTACCAGATTAGTTAGCATCCATTACATTACATTTTAGGACACACCACCAGCATTTACCATCCGCGCATAACTACTGCAATTTGGCGGCATTTGCCTCGCAAGCAAAAGTCATATCGATAAAGTATCGCTAATATAAAGCCTAGCTAAATATTTGATATTTTACTTATCGATGACAAGATAACAACGCATATCTTTTATGTTATTCACACCTAAATACTTATAAGGCAATGATCTGGAAGAATGGACCATAAGATTGAAATAATGCGACTTTTAGGACATAATTTTATTTATTTTGTTCTAAATCGCGCTTCAAAAAATTGGCATAGAAACAAGAATCGATACCAAATGTCCTCCATCCTTGTTTACTGGCACACTGCCAACTTCTGGCGCAAGTTGTTCGTCGCAGACAGCCGCGGTTGTCGTCGTGAAATCTCGCTCGCAATGGGGTCGGGGGTGACCGAGTTTTGAAAGCTGAAGTTGAAATATTCAGTCTTTTCATGTTTTATCAGCGTGTCAACAGAAGGAACTCGCGAGAAAGAAGCTTTATTAAGGTAAGTTGCTCGTGAAATCAGTATATTGCTACTTAAAATGCCACACCTGCTGCCTTTCTTTCGTGAACGTTTTCTGAGCATCGGGCAGCGGCTTGACGTATAAATATAAAATATGGATGTTAAACAGCGCATTCGTTAGATATTTTTTTAACTCCCACCTTGCTCCCACCTATCTGCAGCTTGAGAAAGTTTCATCAGATTCCTTTGTAGGCCCATTGTTCTCATTTTTCTGTTGATGTTTTTGGAACATCATAAGTTTACACCAGTATTGATTTCAATTTCGGGAATACATTATTATGTCAACACCTATGTGATTGACACAATCCCATGCCATTCTCAAAAGAAAAGATAGAAACAGGCACCAGCCAGCATCAGCATGGCCCATATTGATATGATTTTCCGCACTTCTATATTTTGTTGTTTTTGCTCTAATATCATGTTTGCTGAGATTGATTTATTTCCTGTTTATTTATGATTACTTTGCCATGTATTGTTTCTCCTTGGTTGTAATATTTTCTCCAGAGCATGAAAATGTTATATGGAGTATGAAAATAAGTACCTGCTTACCTACCTAATGGGTGCCAAATGACAACAGAAGTTGGCACACCCCAAAACCAAAATAGCATTATCATCATCTAGTATAAGTAACTGCATGGATTCAACTCCCGGTCAAACACTCGGACTCCCCCTAGCGTTTTTAGATGTTTCAAAACTTTACTATTTCTCACTGTTGATTATTTGGCTTCTGCATGTTTCTAGACCTATTCTGTACTCTTAACCTTACCATTTCTAACCGGGGGGAGTTTATACGCCGTTTTTTTAACCACGCCGAGCGACATTTTGGTCGTCATCCTTGCAGTTCAAAGGTCTGTGTCAACTGTCTACAACTATTCAGTGCTACCAATCTAGAGATTTGACATTCTAGAGATTTTATGTCAAATCTCTTTTTTTTCCTCGACAAATTCCAGAAGAAATCTAGGGATTTTAATAGGTTTTCCGATAATTATAGAAAATAATAACTTAGATGCCACTTTTCCGTACATATAACATAAATACGTCACCTAACCTAAAGATAAATATATAGCATAAAGTTGATCGAGCGACCTAAGATAAATATTAGCCATCTAAGTCGATCGAGACGAAACTAAGATAATATATAGATAAGTCTGATGAGAAACTTAAGTATATATAGCATAAATCTGATCGAGTACGACTAAGATATATATATAGGCATTAAGTCCGACTGAGACGAAACATAAGAATAATATACTGCCATTAAGTAGATTGAGATGAACCTAAGATAATATATAGCATTAAGTCCGTCGAAGACGAACCTAAGATATATATAGCATAAGTCTGATTCGAGAAACGAAACCTAAGATAATATATATGCCATTAGTCCGATCGGACGAAACGTAAGATTAATTATGCCATTAAGTACGATCGGGCGAAACTTAGATATTATATAGCCATTAAGCTCGATCGAGACGAAATAAGATAATTTATAGCATATAAGTCGATCAAGCGAACTAAATAATATTGGCGTATAGTCGATCGATAAAATAATTGGCCGACGCTGTAGCGAAATATCGTCATGTGGTAAAAAAAGCGTCTGGATAAAAAAACATTTGGGCAAGAAGGGTCCTGGACATAAACAAAACATTGTCGGCCAAACCTTGGTTCGCTGTTGGCGTAACAAGTTTACGCGACGGGAGGCACGGTGAAGCGGTGAGAATGTATTATTGGAATTAAAATTAGTTATAGTGTAAAAATGTCTTAGGAACATCTGTTATCTTCTATGTTGACATTCTGCATCGGAATGGTGGGTATATTAATAGGGATTAACTAATAACCTAGGAGGGGGTGTCCAAGTGTATAGCTTTCTCCTTGGTTGTAAATATTTTCTCAGAGCAATGAAAAATGTTATATGGAGTATGAAAATAGTACCTGCTTCCTACTAATGGGTGCAAATGACACAGAAAGTTGGCACCCAAAACAAAATAGATTCATATCGATCTGTATGAGTAACTGGATGGATTCAACTTCCCCTCCCCTGTTGCTCAGTGGAAGAGCATTGTGCTTCTGATCTTTCTCGGTAGTGGCAGCCCAAGTTTGAGTCACTTTGGTGCTTGCTGTTTGCATCCGACTGGGCCTGCAACAGGTGGAAGGGGTCACATTTAAGGTCAGGTGACATCACCAAGTAGTGCAACTACCCAGGTATGTCAGGCACATACAATTTTTGCTTCTAAACTATGTTGGCTACCAGGAATTGCACAATCAAATGGTAGAGGTTGGGGCCTACGCAAAAAAGCTCTGCTTAGTGTGGATCCCAATCTTGGAAATCCATCTATTAAAAAGGTTGTGTCTAAATTAATATAAAATATTGCTATGAATTGCAATATAAGTTACCTGATAACATTGCAATAATTGAGGCTGCACTAACACCATGCCACTCTTGCTTATCTGATTAGCTCTAGTCGACTGTCTCAGACTTCTGATCTGTGTGATTGGTGATGAATATCATTCACCTTGTGAGCCAGTAATAGACAGTTCAGTACAATGGTTAGATTAATTGCTGTACTATAGCAAATTCAGCTTAGGTAGTGTAAAACATATGGCAAGTACTTGATCATATAACATTGGATAGTTGATGATAAATTGCATGATTGCCTTTTAAATGCATACCTAATGTACTTAAATTATCTGACAAAACACACTTGTGAGAAATAAAGATGATGAGCTGTCTTTGTTAAAATGGTGTCATAGTTGTCTGTCTTTGTCAATATGTTTTGACCCAACCAACAATTGCAAACCATGAATGTTTGCATTAAGCTAAATGATCATTTTGACATCTAGAGTATATAATGATACATATATATCCAATGGATTACATTTACTGTACCGTTTGTATTTTATGTATATTGTTATTTTGTGGTCAGTACATTGTGTGCTTTATGATGTTGAGCACTGTTTGCAGACTAGCTGTTATTGGAAGCATTTAAGTGATAAATCAGTGTTTTATACAGATTAAGAAGTATTGATATTCAGTGTCCTAGGATTGCTTTATAGCCAGGGTGTAGAGTGGAAAGTTCAGACTGAAAATCAGCAAAAAGAGTGGAAAATTTTACCTCCACAAGACCCTTTTTCAAGAATTGACATGATTTGTCACACATCAAACAAAACTTTGGATCAATTTTCAGAATTTTTGCATATTAAAATAAAGGAGTGAAAAATAATATTTAAAGTGAAAAAGGGTGGGAAATATCCCTTCAAATTGGGCAAAAGGAGTAGAATATTATTCCTTGTAGGGTGTCGCTTTACACCCCAAATTCCCTATCCTATAGCACTGTTGATATTTCATCTAAAATATGTATATTAGCATGAGGTTTTGGATTAAATACTTTTGTTTGATAATATCCAATGCAGTGTTCTAGGATTGGGAATTTTGGGTGTAAAGCGACACCCTACAATAAATAATTTTCCACTCCTTTTGCCCAATTTGAATGATTTTTTCCCCACTCTTTTTCACTTTTGAGATTATTTTTCACTCATTTTATTGTAATATGTAAAAAGTCAGAAAATTGATCAAGTTTTGTTTAATAGAGATGTGTAAATTCTTGAAAAAGGCTCTTGTATAGGTATAATTTTCTACTCTTTTCCTGATTTTTAGTCTGATTTTTCCACTCTGCACCCTGGCTCTAAAGCAATCCTAGGACACTGATCCAATGTTTACTTGCTATGCCTTGAGAGTTAAAATCTATAATTGTCTTGGGTTTCCCAATATAGACCTTTAATATATTTATACTATTTATGAAAAGTTGTGAACAACCTTGTATAACCAATCAAACAGCAGCTTATTATTTTTAGATGTCACAAACACTGATTCTGTTTATTTAGCACATGTTTTACAAGCTATTTATAATGCAACTTGCTATGTATTTAAATATAAAACAGTTGGAACCTATAATATGCTTTTAACTTAATAAGTATAACTGTATTTTCAAATTCACTGTCATGTTTAAGCTTTTTCTATGTTTGACATAAACTGTCTGTTTTGTCACAACAATGAAAACATTCTCAGGGCATGGTATCACTGCATGGTGAAATTGTCAGTATTGTGGCTCATACAACTAATAACATTATTGTGAGAAAGAGGGGATACCAAATGCAGTACATCGTCTCTTTTAAACTTTCTGCACATAATATTATTATATATATATATATATATAATATATATTATATTATTATATATATATGTAATGTTGTATATGTGTTGTGTGATATGTGTGTATGTTGTATGTGTGTATATGTGTATGTGTGTATGTGTGTATGTGTGTATGTGGTGTATGTGTTGTATTGTGTGTTGTGGTGATGTTGTGTATGTGTTGTATTGTGTATGTGTGGTATGTGTGTATGTGTGTATGTGTGTATGTGGTATGTGTGTATGTGTGTATTGTGTGTTTATGTGTGTATGTGGTGTATGTGTGTAGTGTGTATGTGTGTTGTGGTGTAATGTGTGTTGTGTGTATGTGTGTATGTGTGTATGTGTGTATGGTGTGTATGGTGCTGTGTGTGTGTGTGTGTGTGTGTGTGTGTGTGTGGGGGGGGTGTCGTGTGTGTGTGCGTGCGTGCGTGCGTGCGTGCGTGCGTGCGTGCGTGCGTGCGTGCGTGCGTGCGTGTGTGCGTGCGAATGTGTCGTCAAATTGAGCTCAGGTCGATATGTTAGACTCCGGAGGTCACCAAAGGTCACAAATTTCATTTTTGGTAAAACTTGTTTTCCCGAATAGCTTTTTATCTAAAAAAGATAAAGCAATTATTTTTAACTCCATCGTGTTTCTCTCTTCGAGGCGCTTTGAAACATAAATACAATATACATGGTGACCTTGCTAGGTCAAATTCAAAATTTGACCTCAGGTCAAGATCATTTGGTGACTCAGGTAGGTCATGTTGCATATGGGGCGACGCGTTCAGATGAGACAAACACAGTGGTGTCATCCGCTCGTCTCTATCTTTATTGTATCAAGAGTTATTAGCAAATCATTGCTGATGACCTCAGATGACCTTGCAGAGATCACTGAGCAACAATTGCACCTGGGTATCAATATAAGCTATAACAACATGATTCTGAAAGAATCTTCCTGATCCAATGCATGTTGTCCGAATAGGAAGCATTTGTATATTTTATCAAAGATAATGGGGAGGTCAGGAAATTGACCTGACCATAGGTCAACGATGCAAAAAATCAGAGATACACTAATTGTAGGTTCTTAGACCTTATGAAGTCCTGCTAGTTTCAAATCTCTCGGACATAGACCGTGGCTTTGGCACGATCACAAACATTTTGGAAGGTAAGGTCACTTGTCGTGACCTGTTGACCTGACCTGGGATGACCTGAGGGCAAAACTTTTAATTAAGTGTGGTCAATTGATGCCTAGACAGCTATACCAAATTTTGCGCCGCTGCACGCTGCCATTTTCCCGCTATTCCGGAAAACCTCGGGGGAGGAGGGGGAGGATCAAAATGTGCTGTTACATTGCAATATGTTTGGCGCAAATTGACCTTAGTTGTCGGCGCGCCCGAAAACCCCAATAAACAAACATTGCAATATGTACTTACTATGGGAGTTCTTTGTTGAAAAGGGTATGCTAATGTTGGCAACCCATTGTTTTAGATGGGCAGTCCAAGAAAGGATGGGTGGCTATTTAACCCTCGTCCTACTGGAGGCCGGACAGGCCCCTCCTGAGATTTTTCTTGAATAACTTTTTACATGGGCGCAAAGTGACCTTAGCAGTCGACGCGTCCTAAAGCCCCAATAAACAAACAAAAAAAAAAACTTTTTACACATGCGGCGCATGTTCATGAAATTAGCAGTAGCTGAGTTAACAACAATTATACGCATGCTATCGAAATTTTATTGAAATTGGTTAAGTAGTTTGGGATATATTGACGTTTTAGTGACGTCATGTTTGTAAAAAACGATACATGTTTGAAAAATCGTCTGGAAGAGTTTTGCAGTAAATAGCGAACGGAAGACGGAAAAGACATAAAATTACATTCTTTGCAATTTTGTTTCTCGAAATTCCGAAATTTTTATTTTTGACTCCAAATTTTTAAAAAAATGTTAACAAACTAAAAAAATCAAAATTGTTAAAGATGTTTTAATAAAATGGAATATATGTGACAGAACTGATTATAAACTATACTAAAAACAAATTTCAAAGTAATATCTATTTTTTACTGAAGGACGGCTCCCTAGGTGTAAGAAACTTGTGACGTCATTTTGTGAAATTACGTTTTTGGACTTTTGTTGACCAAATACAAACAAATACATTTTCTGTTTTTTGCAGCCAAAACTGGTATAGGAACATGCTTTTGTATTTACATTTATCAATTTCTAATTGTGTGGTTTTCTGACAGCAAAATCGCTATTCTGCACTTGTTCGAATCGAGGTCATTCACTGACATCCTAAGTGCTAAGCGAATCGAGGTCATTCACTTGACCTGGCAGGTCACCTGTGGACCTGAAACATAAAAATTGCATACAATTGAATTCCTCGCATGTCAGGCAACATGCTGGTTCTTTCCGCGTTGCTCTGTGTTGCTTGGTTTGGAAGTTAGCAGCCTGTCAGACCCCCCCCCCGTACGGCGAAAGTGAAAAAGCTCCCGTAGGGCGAGGGTTAATGTAATCATGAATTGTGTTTTACATTATTCAGTGTTAACTGTTAAGCATAGTCTATTTTGCCCAGTATTCATGTTAATATCATGGACATTTTTAGCCTTCAATAATCTGGAATTTCTTATGTTGTTACTTGTCTCCTTAATAAAATTGCACAGTTGGCATGCAGTATGAAAAGATGTGCAAGTGACAGGTTGTTACCCTCTATTCAGAACGCATTGGCCAGATGTCTGGTCATGCATTGTGTTTTGAAAATGATAATCAGAATTACTTGTATTAATGAGGGGAAATAGTTAAGCATGATATTGTACACTTTCAAGCAAGAACATGTATTGTACATGCAGTGCACTTGTGCTTATAATTTATAAAGGGGGTTTCAATTATTGTTTGTACAGCTGCCACAACTCACAAATATAAACACAACATATATTAAAGGTTGGGAAATTGCTTTTCAAAATTGTGGAACCTATTCCACTGCTTTGTTAAGTTCCTGTTTTATTAAGTTTTTGTATTAGTTGCAGTTAAAATGAACATTAACATTACCACATTTTCTTTGGGGAGGGGAGGGGGTAATAGTCAGCAAGCATCTTTTACTTTGGATCAGCTTAGATTCGGCGAGCTGTACCAGCTATTCCGCAAATTATGGTCTATGGGCGCAAATTGACCTTAGTTGTCGGCGCGCCCGAAAACCCCAATAAACAGCTATTCCCATAGATAATGTATGCTATCCCAGCTCCTCCAAATCTCACCGATCTGGAAGATGTCAGTATGAACAGAGATGATGTATTAGGTTGATGTGCATTCTTGTTATATTCGTATTTCCAATGTTTGAAAAGTGCTGCTTTTGTCCATAACATCATGAAGTCAACTTGCTGAATATCAGACAAATGTTTCAGACCAGTGCAGGGACAATGGTCTGGTTACTGAAGCATATTATAATTGTATTTGTGAAGTAAGCAGCAAGTACAGGTTGTAACAAAATTATCCGGGCATCTATTTTTGCGCAGTTTCCGCTTACACCAGTCCTGTGCGGAGGTAGGAGCGGGGAAGTTAGATGAATCCGTACCTGCGCTTCCGGCCCACACTGCCCGGGCGACCTGACCTTTGAGCGGTGACCCGATCCCTCGGTACGGGACGGGTCACCACCGGAGTCACTCGTCAGTTTTCGTCCAGTGCAACAATGAGAAAAGAAACAGTCTCCTTTCGCAAAAGATCAGAAGATGAGCCAGAAGGGCGTCTGCGGCAGCTGGTCATCAGCAGAAGCAAGCTGCATGTCTGGCTGAAACGTGACAAGCTGGGGCTGGGCCTGCAGACCCAGCCCGGCCACGGCCACAAGACCGCTCTCCACCCGGTGGCCAAGAGAGTCATCATGATAGTGGCGGAGAAACGTCACCAATCGACTCAGAAAATGGCCGACAGCTCACCCAGGCAGGCTACAAGACCTCCCACATGATGGTCTACCGCTACCTGCGCAACAACCTGGGCATGCAGCCATTGAAACTAAAGCGGACGCCTTTCGATACGAGCGGAAAACGTGATGTCCGGATAATTTCGTTACACCCTGTAAGTAAGTTAGTGAATCATGCACAAGTAGCGAATTCTGCATTCAATTTATTCAAGCAAATATTTCAGTGGGCACAGATTAATGTGTGTCATTTTCAATGTTGTCTCTATCTCCTTCAAAGATAACTCCATTTTTAAATGATGTGTCAAGAACTGACCCCCTATAGGTATAATAATAGTGTGTATTGGTTATTGCTTACTCAGTTATTCTTCAGATATTTCAGTATAGCTATGCATCATTTGGCAAGCAATCCTTTGACCATGTGTGCTTTTGGCATATTAACCCTTGCACCGACGGGGGATATCCTTCCCCGAAGTTTTCGTGGATAGCGAAAAAACGGCGTCACGTGGCGCCGCGAAATTTCGCCCAACTGTTCATTTAACAGTTTTACACATTGTCTGTCAATTTTGACTTTTTAACTTTCAAGGTCACGTCGTCGGGTCACTTAAAATGACCTGACCTCAAGTCACGTTTTTGGAAGTTTGACATGCCAAAGCCACCGTTGTTAACTAAATGGTTTGAAACTCACAGTGTGTAATACGGACATATGTATCTACAATTCTCCAATCTTGAATTTTTATATTGGTGACCTGAGGTCATGTTAATTTCGTTAGCGGCATATGACCTTCGTTGTCGGTCCGCCCTAAAACCCCAATAATCATCATGTTGATTTCGTGACCTCCCATTATAAGTCAATGGGAGAAAATTGCAATGCGCACCAATCGAACAAACCTAGCTAAATCTGGTCATTTTTAATAAATATCACTATTTTGAAGCTAAGCAGAAGAATTCATGTTTTAATTTTCTTCCATGACTTTTTTTAGGTCAAATCCAATGTGCCCCAGGCATAATTTGTTTTTGTGTACAATAACTCATATTCTACGTGGGGCAGAGTGATAGGGTTTTCACCATTATGTTTCTCTTATCGATTGTCATCAAGTAATACAAAATTTTGCTCGACCTTGACATGACCTCAGGTCATGTCAGGTCAATTTTAGAATTTGATCTAGCTAGGTCATCCGATTTATGATTCGATGCGACGTGACGATAGAAACACGATGATGACAAAAGCGTTGCTCTAGCTTATATAAATAAAAGTTATACTAGCAAAAAACGTTTCCCGCGAAATTGAGCATTTTTACATTTGCTGACCTCAGGGTCAACAGTTGAGGCTTCAAGGGTCAGCATTTTTTTTTCAGCAAAAAAAAAATGTTGACCCTATCTCAAATCTGAGGACATGTTGCAGAAAGAGCGTTTCAGGGGCCTTTCAGTGCTTTTTACCGTATGTTTCTGGCGGTAAAAAGCACTGAAAAGCTCTTGAACATAATCACATAATCCAGGCTAGTTATTGAGCTAGCCCGGATTGCGTGAAGCAATGTCAAATTTATTCTAAATATGGGAAGATTTGACCTATTTTGGCCTCTGGTGACCTCAATATTGACCTGATCACAAAATCACCGGTGTATTTTCTCTAGTACTCGCCACGGTCTATCTAACGCTGATTTCCGCTTCTCGCTACGTTGCGTAGTTTTCGAGATCTCGGGGGGGGGGGGTATCCGCTCACCCCCGTCGGTTTCTGAGTTGGCTCAGACCCCCGTCGGTGCAGGGGTTAAGAGACTAAAGACAGACAACATAGCTATGTTTGGAGCATTTCCAAGCTGCTTCTGCTACTGTGTTCATAATTGGACCAAGGGTGGTTGCTGTAAGCATAAATAAGTTTTGCCTAGGTTTAACTCTCTATTGCCTTTGGATATATTTATAATCATAAGCTGATTTGTCAGACATATAAGTGCATAAGCTCTCATCAGCTAGGATTCCATTTCCAATATATTCATTTAATGACATCTAACACATAACCTTCCTTTTCATGGTGAACATAAACCCCCATTCGTATCGTTTGGTGGTAACTGTAGTTCCCGTTTCTCACTGTAGATGGCAGACCACGAGCGGCACCGGCTGCGCCGCTCGTCCGCCGCTATGGACTGACTGCTTCTGTCCGGCTGTTTCGGCTGAAGTCTTAGCATAACCCACACCAAAGCTTTACACGCCGTGACAGCACCACCGCCGTGTTCACCGTCACTAACGCCGCGTGTGTGTCGCTCTCTCCGCCGGCAGGGGTTGCTGTTTGTGTTCGGCTAGCGTTCAGTCAGCGCCGCCAGCGCTGCTGCCCGGTGGCCGGATGGCCAGGATGCAGGGCGATGACCCGCCCTACCTCGAGGTCGGAACCGAGGTCAGCGCCAAGTATCGCGGCGCCTTCTGCGAGGCCAAGGTCCGCAAGGTCGTCAAACAGGTCAAGGCCAAGGTCAGTGTATGTCGACGTGACCTGGCGTGGATGCGGACCGAACTGATCGTCAGCGCTGAGCAGTCATGGTGCCAATGAGGTTTTGTCCCGATTTTGTGGCCGGTGACCGGGTGCTGTAAATGGAGAGGCGTCGATGCGTTGTCGAGCCCAAGGGTTAGTATGAAGGTTGTGGTGTGTGCTGTTCCCCGGTGGGCGCATGAAAAAGACGTAGCTGGTAGTCATTGCGAGCGAGCGCGAAGCGCTGTTTGTCTTCCCGTGGTATATGGGGAAAATCGGATTATTATCTACCCGACCCGACCCGACCCGACCCGACCCGACCCGACCCGACCCGACCCGACCCGACCCGACCCGACCCGACCCGTCTCGACCCGTCTCGACCCGTGACGACGCTTTTGAGAAGCTCATATCTTTGCAGCCGCACGTCCGATTGACAAGCGGGCGTCTTTGCTGAGTTGAAGGGGATTGAAAGCTGTTTTGTCGCAAAAAAACGCTACGGCTGGGCTGATTGTGTTTTATTTTGGTGTGTGGCTAGGGACCCCTCAGTCGCCGCTTTTTCACAAGTGTGGGGGTGGCTCTGCACGTGCGCACGTGCCACCCCTATGCTTTATCTCAGGAACGGCTGAACCGATTGTGTTGGAATTTGGTGAGCGGTTAGGAACCTCTCAGCCGCCACTTTCCCACAAGTTAGGGGTGGGTGCATCTGCACGTGCGCACCCTTTTTGTATCTCAGAAACTACTTGCCCGATTGAGTTGAAATTCACCATGCATTTCCTTCGCGCTTGCTCGTTGATCGCCACCTACGGCTCTTTACTGGTTTAAACCATGTGAGGGTTTGTGTCATGGCTGTGCTGAGCGAGCACGTTCCAGTTTTGTTCCCTAGCTTGTTTGACGATAATTCGGCATGGGAGTCAAATTGGCATTATATGAGAGCATTCTCATGACTATCTTCGGTAAATAACATAAAACTTGGCGTCAGTCTAGTCTGCCACGGTCTAGCGTCGTTCGCTAAGCCAGCCAGTCGGACTGGCTATCTATATATTTACATTACATGGATGTTTACCTACACTCCATATACTTATATAGTGTAGGCCCGGCGGGCCTGAAGCTGTGTCTGAACTCAGGCTTGCCGGTCTCATGTCGTGCTCAGCACAAGTTCGGTGTTAAAATATTATGCAATGTATAATTAAGTAGAAATGACGATTGCTGGCTGCCGGGCCTAGCGGGTGCTGCCACGTCATGTGGTCGGGCTTGATGCCGGTGCCAACTCATTTATGAGCGGTGGGGATGCTGTTTTTTTTTTTCATCTAGTCTTTCTAGGCTTGTGATTCTTGCCTTTAAAATTGATTTTAAGCTGGTTGACATTGGAATATGTGGCCGGTCACATGGACTCGGTATCATTGCTACCTATGACGTGTGCTGCGTGTGTCGGCCTCAGTCCATCTCTCCCTATCCTCTCCAGCCGGGTAACCGTCCCCTCCAGCCGGGTAACCGTCCCCTCCAGCCGGGTAACCCGTCCCCTCCAGCCAGATACCCTTCCCCTCCAGCCGTACCCGTCCCCTCCAGCTGGGTACCCGTCCCCTCCAGCTGGGTACCCGTCCCCTCCAGCTGGGTACCCGTTCCCTTTGTTGCCATCCGGTCGTCGCCGCGGTCGCCCGTCGCCGCTCTCCAATGGCAGGCGTCCATCATGGCGGCAGGCGATCGAGCGGCACAGGCTGTCGGCCGAATTGGGTGGCTCGTTTATCGCCCCTCCGGTGCCCATCTGACTACCACCGCCACCGCCACCGCCACCGCCACCGCCACCGTCACCGTCACCGTCACCGTCACCGCCGCCGCCCGCGGCAGGCTGCGGGGATCGGGCGATGTGGGTCCGGTGTCCGTTCCGATTGACCGTCTGGTCCGCTTCTGTCGTGTGTGTATGTGGTCTGACTGGCGTGGTTATCGACAGGTGAACCTCAAGTTCAACATGGGAACCGTGGTCGTCAGCGATGAGCACGTGAAGGGACGCCTGCACGTGGGCGCCAATGTCGAGGTCAAACACCCCGACAAGGGACAGTATTTCGAGGGTGTCGTCGCCAAGATATTCGACACCAGCCAGTACACTGTCGGTAAGGCACTGTTTTTATGTGTTCTTCGATTGTTCCATTGTGCGTATGGCGATAGATTTATGGAGTCGAAGCGTCGTCTCTTTTGTGACAATGCAGTCGGGTGGGACTGATAACTGTTTGTATCTTTGCCGGGAGTTATGTCTGCCTAGTGCAGCTGAACTATGTTTCCGTGTTCGTTGACTGCTGTACAATCGCTGCTTCCCGTCGGTCTGATATTAGTCAGCGGATCGTTTGTTGAAGCCGCCTTATCAGCCATGGCCAGCCATAATCATGGCCGCTTATGACGTGGCTCCAGCGATGTTTGGCGGGGCGCGAATGGTGACGAGGCGCATTGCTGGTGATCGTTAAGCGTCCGCTTCCTAGTGTTTTTGTCGTCAGTATGCCAGTATGCTATTACCTAGCCCCACGCTACTGGTATGCGCATTGTATTTCAGCTATGAAACATACGGACGTTTTTGTGGCGGGCCGTTGTCTGGCAGATGTCACCTCTCTGTCTCCTGTCCATTACTCAATGTATGCACTCGGCATGCCTTCTCGAGTAATACCCAATGGCGGTATTTTCCAGCCATTCTCTGACTATATGCCTGCCCCTGACGCGTGCCTGGCCATATCAGCGTCGCCACCCTGCCCCCGTCCTTGTCCCCGTCCCCGTCTCCGCCTTACACACCTCCATCTTCGCTGGTGACCGACGTCTGTTCTCTTCCCTGATACACCCCATCCCCTCCGCCGCCTCCCCCTCCGCCGCCTCACACCCTCCACCCCCCGCTGTGACCGACGTCTGCTCCCTTCCCTCCCCCTGCCGCACACCATCCCCTCCCCCTTCCCTGCTGCGCCCCATCCCCTCCGCGCACCTCACATCTGACCTGTCTCCCCGCACCTGATCTCTGCAGTGTTTGACGACGGTGACATCACGACGCTGCGGCGGACGTCGCTGTGTCTGAAGTCGGGCCGGCACTTCACCGAGGCCGAGTCGCTGGACCACCTGCCGCTGACGCACCCGGAGCACTTCTCCAACCCTGTGCGCCAGCGGCGCCGCGGAAATGCCAGCCAGTGAGTGACGCCCACCGGGAGAGGGGACGAGGGCTGGGTACAGAGCACGGAGGAACCCTAGGGGAGGGCGGAGTGAACAGAGGGGCTACCTGAGGGACGGGAGGAGGAACGAAATCATCTCACTAGGACATTGGTGGTAAGAAGGGAGTGGAATTCATTCACCAGGACTATGGTAGGACGTGTACCGGTGTGGCATGTTGGCGTTCGCGGTCAGCTTATCGCTCGGACGTTGGTGCAGTGTACTGCGATGATTTGCTGGGTTCGGCTCGCTCGTTTAGTCTGATTGGACTATGCAGCCTACACTGCGTGTGGGACGTGACCTTTGGAGATGACATTGCTCGTCTGATGGCATTGGATATGGCATTCCATTGCTGGCATGATGGCATATTCGCTGACATTGTTGGAGATTTGCCTGTGCAGTTTGATGTGACTGCTATGGTGTTGAATTCCCCGGGGTGCAAGCTTTTTGTGGGAAGGTCAAAGCTGTTTGATCGCCAATAGTGCCTTCGAAAGAAGCATGCGCTGGCCACAAAGTAGCGTTTTGTTTGCGTAATGTGTTTCATTAGGATCGATTAAGTCAAATTCACCTGTTGCTATGTGGGTTATTTTCTGTTTGCGTCGTTTTGAGCACAGGCTCTTATCAGGCTTAATGTGCAATTTGGCTTATCGTGGATCGGGCAGCTGTGCTGAACACACGTGATATTGATTTGGATGCTATTCCCGAAAAATCATTACGATACTAGCTGGACCGTCCTCGGTTTGCGTGACTATGGAAACTCAGTGTTTATCAGCACGATATTTGTGTACCAGAATCCAGATGGCATTGCATTTCAGCGTTAACAATGAGACTATTCGTGAGATAAATCAAGCCCATCGTGGGCTGTGCCATGTTTTTAGTCGGTCGAATGCTCCTTCCGCGTATGACTCATACCTCACTTCCCACGTCTGACGATTTTAGCCCAACACAGAGCTGCTCCCACTGACTGGCGCGCGCCCGTGCTCGCCCCGCAGGTCTGACGACTCTAGCGAGTCGGAGAGCGACTCGGACGTGGGCGGCTCGCCGACAAAGCGGGCCGCCCGCAAGACGGCCGACTGGATGCTCATGGTGGGCAAGGTGGTCAGCGTCGAGGTGGACACGAACAAGAAGAAAAAGGTACGCAGACCGCCGAGTTATGGTCCGATAGCTACTGGCGGGTCGGTTGGCTTAACTGGATGTAAATCTAGGGGAGGTAAAGAATGCGTCACACACTATCAGTCTTGAGCTATTGCTCCAGGCACCGAGGGTAAAATATGTATCAGTGTTGATGTACGTCGTTGGCGATCGCTTTATGGCAGATTCCCTTTGAGTAACTGCCATTTGTCTGTCGTTGTGGTCCGATGGCCGACCGACCACGGCGAATCGTGTGCTAGCTCGTGACTGTCTGCAGCCTCTCCGTCTCACCGTCTCCGTGTGAGTCTGTCTCCGTCCGTCTCACCGTCTCCGTGTGAGTCCGTCTCACCGTCTCCGTGTCTCACCTCACACCTCTCACCGCCGACTCACCGCCGTCTCACCGTCCGCCCAAGGTCTCCCTGGCCGGCTGGTTTCTGCCCCCGAGCGTCTGCCCCATTGAGTATCCGACTGACATGTCTATATTCTGTCCGTCCGCCGTTGTCAGGATGGCCGGTTTCCGGCGCCTGTGTCTGTCCCGTCTGTCTCTGCTGTCCCGTCTGTCCCGTCTGTCCCGTCTGTCCCGTCTGTCCCGTCTGTCCCGTCTGTCCCGTCTGTCCCGTCTTGTCCGTCTGTCCCGTCTGTCCCGTTCTGTCCCGTGCTGTCCCTGCTGTCCCGTCTTTCCGTCGTCTCTGCATGTCCCGTCTGTCCCGTCTGTCCAGCTGCTGACATCTGCCTATGTGTCCTCCGCCGACAGGACAACTGGTTTCCGGCGCTGGTGGTGGCGCCGACGGCCCAGATCGACGCGCGTCGCGACTTCCTGGTGCGCAGCTTCCAGGACGGCCGCTACTACACGGTGCCCAAGAAGGAGACGTCGTCGTTCCAGCGCGACTTCGTGCCAAAGAACAACAACAGCCTCAAGACGGGTAAGGAGACGGCCAGACGGGGTAGGCTGAGCGCGTGGACAGGGAGGATGAGCTGTTGCACGGTGGGGGTGGGGGTCGAGGAGATGTGTGCTGGTTGCTACAGAGTTGGCTAGTAGTTATCTGGTTTAATTGTATCGGGTTGATTTGCAGTGCGGACAAGGATGACCGATGTCGGGCGAAATTTAAGTAGTTTGGCTGGCTTTTATTGCTCTGAAACTGGTTTTTGACTATTTGATCTATGCTACAAATGTCACTGCGATGTTCATATTCTTGGAGTTTATCTGATGATAATCAATCGTGGTGTCAATTATTGTGGTCGGAGTATTTCCTCAGCCCTAACCGGTGGATGCACCTTACCATGCTCCGTTAGTTTCACCAGGCTAACGTGTCCGAACAGCACGAAATCACTATGTACTCTGTTGTAAACAAGCCTTGGCCACGCCGCTTCATATGCAATGAAGCTGTGCTAACGTATTTTGTATTGTCTGAAATGCAAATTATTGCGCCTTGTCTTCATAAGTATCAGTTACTGTCGCCTGTAGGTAGCGGTGCCCGTTAGCCTCAGTGCGTGGTCTCCCTCCCGTGGTCTGTGATTGTGTGCTCTGACCCCCCCCCCTAATCCTCGCTCTGCCCTCTCTTCTGACCCTGCTCTCTCCCTCTGTCTCGCAGTGACGGGTGTATGCTCTGCCCCTGTCCCCCCGCCCCGCCCCGTCCCCGTTCTCTGGTGCGCTGAGTGGATGTGTACTCTGACCGTTGGTCCCCCGGGCTGCCGGCAGCGATTGACAAGGCGGTGCACTACCTGGACCGGGACGAGCTGCCACCCCACTGGGACCGGGACGCGCTGTTCGGCACCAACGACTCGGAGACCAACACCACCGCGTCAGACTCGGAGGTAGGGCGGGCGAGGGCCGAGGGCGGCAGCGGGGAAAGGACCAGTATCGCAACGTCTTGGTCTCTGAGTTGAGCACGCCGGTGGCAGGAGTGAGGCAGACAGCGCTACCGCCTCAATTTGAGTGCACAAACGTGCGTTGACCTCTCCCAACACCGATTCGGACCAAAGAGAAGAAGAAGGAAGAAAAAACAAACTGCAACCCTTGTAGGTCAACCCTGTTGACAAAGATCAGTATGTATAAGGGGAAAATAAATGGGGCGCAAAATGGAACCAAGGAGTTGTTGCGCCTAAAACCCAAATCACAAACAAACTGGGGAAAATAGCTAAGAGGCGGAGCATTATCGTTGCCGAGAACGGTAGGCTTCCTGCGCGCCTTGTTTGTCCTGTTGTCGGTGTTTCAGAGGATCGCCTCAGTGCAGGTGCTGCAGCCAGCGTGTTCAATTATGCAGGCGGGCCGGCACGTGGCTGGTCCGGCCAGTTCCGGCCGTCCCGTGCCGTCTCCTGGGCTGAGACCGGACGGGGCGGGCGGACAGGTGAGTCGGTCAGGCTGGACAGTGGACACGGTCGATAGGCAGGGCCACAGAGCGCGGGTGGACTGCGGCAGTGGCTGCCGGACCGTGGTGCGGTGTGTGGGAGGGGAGGGGGACGTGCGTGTTGGGAGGGGGAGACGTGCGTGGTGCGGTGGCCTATTGCCAATTACCGGAGCAGCAGAGAGCCGGAGCATGCTGGCGACGATGCGTGGTGCTTCTGCGGTGTTGTTTGACAGAGCCGATGCGATATTGTGGTTGTCGAAGTGATGTTTGTCGTGTCGATTTCGCTCCTGACATGTTGATTTATGCTATTCTCGAACCGAATTTGCCATTTAGACGTTGTCCCCATAGACTTCAAACTAATTTTAATAGTGTCATTGCATACGAGGATTATCATATTTTATATAATCATTGGTTATCAATATCACCCAGACTGTCTCGCACCTGCGTCGGCGCCGGTCTCTTGACGCCCCTCCCTCCTACCTTGCACAGAGCTCTGACGAAGAGTCGCGTGAGGAGAAGGACCACTTCGTGGCGCAGCTGTACAAGTTCATGGACGACCGGGGCACGCCCATCAACCGGGCGCCGACGGTCGGTGCCCGGGACCTGGACCTGCACCGGCTCTGGAAGGTGGTGCAGCGGCAGGGCGGCTACAACAAGGTGACCAACCAGAACGTCTGGAAAACGGTCGGCACTCGGCTCACGCAGGACGTCTCTAGTCCAGTGAATACCAACTCGGTCAAGGTGGCGTACAAACGGTGAGTGGGGGGCGGCGGGAGGGGAGCAGGGGACGAGCGGAGAGTTGAATGTGGGGCGTTTGGAGGTTCGGTGCGGCTGGGGAAGGGAGGGCTGGGTGTTAACGGATTCGGGTGGATGTGGTTGGAGAAGGTATTCGGATGTAGAGGATGGATTTGTTCTAAGACGACGGTGGCATGCGATGCTATCAGTGCCGCAAGCCGCTTTCGCTCTGCTAACAGTGCTTATACCAGAGTACGCCGGCGTGTGGTGTTGAATTAAAGATCTATTTCGTGCCTGGTGGCGATAAGAATAGTTTCGTGACCGCCGCTTTCGGCAGTGTTGGATCCACCAGGCGTCACATGGGCGTTGTTTTGTCAGTTCTGTCTGTTGAGGCCGAGAGCTTTCTGTCACGACTAACGGGCCCGCCCCGGAATGTAGACTCACTGTTAGATGCCGTAACACAGACTCGGCGCTCCAGAATGTGGCATCACGGCTGGACCGTGACGTCACGCATTAGTAGTCACCGATAGGTGCGCTGTGACACCCGTGCGATCGACTGTGACGCGCTTCCCACGCCCGTCCGGCAGGTATTTACTGCACTTTGAGGAGTTCCAGCGTAAGCTGGGCTGCACGCTAGTGTCGCACACGCGCGGCACCAAGGTGCGATCGTCCTCCGGGCGAAGTCTGATCCGCGAGCGGGACCGGACCGCCTCGAGCGGCAGTCCGGCGCCGCTGGCGGCCGCGTCACCGGCCGCCCCGCCGCCCCCGCCGCCGCCGCCTGCCGGCGGGCGCGCCGCCAGTGCCGCCAGAGAGCGCGACCGTGCCTCAGCCAGCCCGGCGCCGGCCGCGCCGCCGCCTCCCCCGCCGCCCCCGCTGCCGCCGCCGGTAGCGCTCGTCAAGGAGGAGGCGCCGACGCCGGCCACCCCCGCGCCCAAATCGGCCACCCCCGCGCCCAAGTCGGCCACCCCCGCGCCCAAGTCGGCTACCCCTGCGCCCAAATCGGCCACCCCCGCGCCCAAGTCGGCCACCCCGGCGCCCAAGTCGGCCACCCCTGCGCCCAAGTCGGCCACCCCTGCGCCCAAGTCGGCCACCCCTGCGCCTAAGTCGGCCACCCCCGCGCCCAAGTCAGCCACCCCCGCGCCCAAGTCGGCCACTCCCGCGCCCAAATCGCGTAAGAAGCAGGCGGTGGCGACCCCGGCAACCCCGGCCGTCGGGGAGGCGGAGAGGAAGCGGGCCGCCTCGCTGGAGCGGCGCGGCACGGCGAAGAAGAACGATGTGAAGGACGTGAAGGATGTGAAGAAGGAACCTCTTGAGGAGGTGCTCGTGAAGACGGAGGATAAGGAGGCGGAGGTGAGAGAATCCCTCGGAGGAGGTTGGGTGAACGTGGTACTTGGGATTATAAGGACAGTTTTCTTAAAACCTGGATAGATTTTGTAACGCCGAACTTAATATTAATGTTAAGCTGCTACGTAAGCCTCCTTCAGTTGGGCTTTATAAGTTATTGAATATCTAATGCTAGCATGTGTGGTTGCCTTCTATAAATGACGTCCAAAGAAATCTCTCGATGTCCGAGCTTGTTTTACCATCATGTGGTGCTGTTATTCACTTGTTCATGCTGGTCAACAGTCCTGATACCACTCTCTTTCGATGACTCAGAAACTGATACGATCAATCATTGTTCGCAGACCAAGTCGCTGCGGACCCGCAACAAGGAGTCGGAGTCGGTATCGTCCGCCTCCCCGGCCCCGAGTGACAAGTCAGACAGGGCCTCTGGCTCATCCACCACCTCCACCACCGCCGCCCCCGCCCCCGCCACCGCGGCCGCCGCCGCCGCCGCTGCCGCCAAGACGCCGCGCGAGCGTCGGCCAAGCTTCCGCGATACGAAGGGCTCGCCGACTCCGGCGGCAGCGGCCGCAACCTGCGGCCCTGAGTCGGCTAGCGAGCGGCGCCGCAGCGGCCCCGTCAAGAGACGCAAGGACGAATCTCCGGACGACGACGAGTGAGTAGCACCGGCCAGCGGGCGGGGCGACCGCTGTAGCTGCTGACTAACTGTGGGGTGGGTGGGTGAAGCTGCCTGGTCTGCCGCGTGTGGGCCCGTGGGGTGAAGCTGCCTGGTCTGCCGCTTCTGGTTAGGACGTGTTCAGGGTGTTGAACGAGTCGTGAGCGGGCTGTCGGGGATGTCGTAGCGACTTGAGATGCGGTAAAAGATGCCGTCAACTTTGTGTCGGTTGATTATGCCAGCTCAGTAATGTCCTGTGGCTAGTGCGTGTTTTTTATGCAGGCAGATTTACCGATCTTTGCCGATATTCCCATGAAGACTGGATAGTCAAAATTATATACAAAAAGTAGGGGACTCCTCGCCGACTCTTGTCGTGCCGACTTCTGGGTTATAGACTACGTTTCAACAACCAACGCCGTCAAAAGTGTACATAGTTGGCCGACAAGCAAAACTATTAGCAGCGTCTTCATATGAACTGTAACGCGCAAGCTACAGCGTTATTGCACATTGAGTAGGACGTGACCTATTCGTTATCATTTGTGAGAGCTATATTCTGAACGTCATATTTCCATGTCAAAATGGTGCTTTCAGCCGTGACTCCTAAGCGTCAGCATCTTTTTTATTTCTTTGTAAACCTGGCTGCTAAGCGTACTTCAGCAAAACAGTAATCGGTATCATTGCAGACGCTCTTTATATTGATAGGAGACACACGTTATCCTTCGCATCACATTATTCCCACGACCACATCTGCGAACTATCGGGTGTCAAAGCGTCTGTTTCTATATAGTAACATTCCGTTGACGTCCATGGCGGAATGTTAAGCTCGAGTTGATAGCCCGCATGTAAGTAGACATGTGCTTGGATTTCAAGAAGAGATTCTAAATTCAACAAGATTCCTGTAGAAAATCTGACCACTAGTCCCACATCATCCAGTTCTCACCACAAAATGTGGCGGTGAACCCTAGATTCCATTGGATCTCAATGCTATATGCAACAGGGCTTTGCTCCTTCAAGATCCTGTGATAAATTACATCGGGGATATAATTATGTCCTCACAGAAGTTTGGCTCCAACGGGATCCCCTAAGTTGATCTGGTATGTATTCAAGATATCGGGTAACTGGTCTTTTTGAGGATTCGAAAATAGCATGCTGCGAACTACTGTGGTTGTTGAGGCTTGCATTTCGGCTAACGTATTTGTATCGGCGCCTTAGTTTTATCATCAGAATATGGCTGGCACGCCCGCTGCTCTTAGCCTGCGTTATTAATGCACATTTCATCTGCAGGCGGCACCGTGAGGAAAGACGCAAAGCCATCAGACACATGACCGAGCACATTGAAAAGCTGAGAGCCGCGAGAAGGTAGTCGGTCGAGTTTGCCGTGCCTAGCCTAGCATCACCGAGGTCATTCGTCCTACGTCCCTTCGTTTCGTCTCGTGCGCCCGTGTTGTAAATTTGTAACCCATAGTTGGAATTCCGTTTTTTACATCGATGAATGATAGAAGCAAGTGAGTGCATCCTGGTCTTTAAGGTCATGCCATGTTAGGCTAGTGTCTGAGAACATAACACTGTGGCATATATGTAATAACAAGAGGGACTCACAGAAGAAGTGGGCGTACATACTCTAGCATTGCCGTCTGTATAACACTCAAATTGCACCGTGATGCCTTTTATAAGGCAATGAAGATTGCTTATATGCAACAACTATGAATTTATCCTGAAAGCATATGAAACCACCGAAAACCCTTTTTCATTATAAATTAGTTTTGTTTTCTTCCGAAACTAACAGTCTCTAGTGCCGCCCCGTTACTAGCTACATGGGCAGTGGTGCACGACACCGGTGCAGCTGTGTTGATTCCGGCACGGACAGTGGTGCCGGCACCGGTCTGGCGGACGCTATGCAGTGGTGCCGGTCTGGTGGCCGCTATGCAGTGGTGCCGGTACCGGTCTGCTGGACGGCTGACGCTGTGCAGCAGTGGTGCCGGTCCGGTGGACGCTGTTTGTTGTGACGCCCGGTCGCTGCTCCCGGCCGATCCAAGCTAGCGGTGGCGGGGCGGCCTCTATGAAAATCCGCTGCTTTTGGGAGACCGACCGACCCGTTCGGTGCTTCCCCCCCCCCCTCCGGTTCCGCCTCCCCGCGGACCCCTCCCGTCTCCCCCCCCCACCGCCGGGGGCCCCCGGACTGGCCGGCTGTCTGCCGTCAGCTTGTCTATGAGTGAGGGGTGCTCCGCCGCGGCCCCTGCACCTCCCTGGCCGGCTCTGAGAGGGTACACCGCCCGGCTGCCAGAGAGCAAACCGATAGCATTGCATCAGTTACGGCCCGCCCCGCCCCCACCGGCGCCTCGCGGCAGCCGCTGCCGGCCGGCCGGACGGACGGACACGCGTCCTCCCCCCGTGCCGGTGGACGGGTCACGTGACCGACCTTGACGTCAGCGCCGGCTCTACCTGGCGACACACGCGGCTGTGCTGCGGCGGTGTGTGTGGACTGTGGTGTTTGTGTGTCAGCGGTGAGGAGACTTTCCTTGGCCGGGGAAACCGGTGGTTAGCCCCCCCCCCCCCCGGCAGCGACCTTCCCCCGCAGTGGGCGCCCCTCCCCCCCCCCCCGCGTAGTAGGTGTCGGCACCTGATTCACGTCGATATATGTATATACAGACGGGATGGTAACCGAAGGATTTTTACAACTATGTGAAACAACACTATTCATTATAATTGTTTTTTTCCATAGTGGAAAAAATCCTGAGCTGTCGTGTTCGGGGAAGATTCATAGCTGACAGGAATTCAAGCCGGGTGGTTTTAAACCGAGATCGAGAATAGTGTGCAATTCGAAGTTTATATGTTTTAGCATGACATGCTGTGGCGTCATGGCATTAGAATGGCATGACATGACATATGACGGTCTCATGACTTATTTATTTGACTGCGATCTGTAAAAGCAACAAAAACAACCATCAACAAAAACGCCGATGATTGTCGACCACTGTATTTTGCATTCCTATTGCAAAGTTTGCTCACTAGTGGGATCCCTTGTTTGGCAAGGGTTTATTTTCCGGTGTGGTCCCTGATGATAGCATATGCGTCCAAAAGCATGGCCCACTGGCCCAGTCGTGACATGGTTATTAACTTAGTTGCTCACCGTTGAGACATGGGCCCCATGCCTGTTCCCAATGCACGAGATTTGCACGTGTCACCCGAGACATCGGCTTCCGTAAAACACTCATCTGACCCTGATCCGTCCCATCTGACCTTCGAGGGTCATCTAACCCTGCTCCGTCCCATCTGACCTTGGAGAGGTCACGGCGCTGACCCGTCTGGCTCCGGCGGTACAGCCTATGCGCCCGGCGGTACAGTCTACCGACCAGGCGCGCACCTCCGTTGGCGAGTGACAGGTTGTTGGTGGTTGGGGTTTTTGGTCGCGACGACTGCTGGGGTCAAATGGCGCCCAGGCGATTGAGAGGCATGGCATCATTACTACATTAGTTTAACCGTTCCGTAAGGAAGCGATTGTAAACTGTCACCTTCGTTAGTAACTCTGAGGTGGCTCTAAGTCGGCCAATAGCAGTTGCAAAGGTCTCTCTGGTTTTCTTCGTCACGCCACAGCTGTATGGACGACCCGGTGGGTCAGTGAGGACCGGTACCACCTGAGGACAATGCGTGTTTTATGTGTCGCTTGTGCACGGCGGGACCCGTGTGATTCGTCCCCCGAGCCGGTGTGACCTGACCTCCAATCTAACCTCTGTGCGCTGTGACCTGACCTGTGACCTGACCTGTGACCTGACATCTGTCGTGACCTGTGCTCCACAGCCCGGAGACTCTCCCCATTTATGTTGATGTACAGGTCGGCGACAAGGTCTCCGTCCTGTACAAAATCAACTCAAAGAAGGAGAGAACCATCTACGAGGCCAAGGTGAGTGGCAGCGGTATGAAGGGGGATGCTTTTTGGCCTGTCGTGATCATGTCTTAGCCTGTTGGTGCGCTGGTTAGTAGGATTTGTGAACATGGAAGGGCAGCTAGTCGTGATAGTATGTGTTCATTTATTTGTAGAAGGTGTGGCGCAAATTGACGTGAGGTGTTGGCGCGCCCTTAAACCTCAAACAACATTGATAAAAATGGTATGGTTCGCGGATTAACGGTCATGCTGAATGCTGCACTCACGTTTTGGAAACCGCTTACAAATTAACTAGTTGTTTCATTTCAGCTTGAGATGACTGTCCGGGCGTTTACAAATCCTTGAGACTAGCACTCGCGTATTCATCTAACAGTTTCGTCGCGCTGGGTGGAACCGATCGCTGCGTTGTGCTCCTGCTGCCCCGTCAGCTGACCTAGTCTTGACCTTGTACATTTCACGTCGGCAGGTTCTGCAGGTGGACCCAGCGAGCCTTCTGCGGCGCTACTACATCCACTACCTGAACTGGAACAAGCGCTACGACGAGTGGGTGAAGCGGAACCGCATCATAGAGAACCTGAGTTGGGCACCGACCCGCGCACGGCGCAACAGTCGCGTCGAAACAAAGGTACAGTCGCACGCAGATCCTAGTGAGGGCTGGGCAAGCGGCAAGGGAAGGTCAAGGAAGCGGCTAGACATGGTGGGATTGAGCAGGTCCGAGAGACGGGCACTGGAGGTCGTTTGCGTTTGAGCGTTTGCGCTGGCTTTAATGTCTCGTACGCGGTTGGCCTTACTACATATTGAACTGAGCTTGTTTGACTTTAACGTATTGATGGGTAGTTTGTGGGTTTGATGTCAAGAAGCTCGTCAGATTAAGGGACTGGCGGCTGGAAGGCTGACTAGTGGGTACGGCTCATCTGCCAATGTCTCAGTTCTGTTCCAGCCGATCGTGCTCGCCTGCTCCGTAGCCCTCTGACCTTGCCTCTGACCGTCGTTATGTGTCCGTCTTCAGCCGGCAGTGGCCGGCTCTGTCCCGTCGCCGTCTGGTACGCGTCGTGGCAGGTCTCCAGTGGTGCAGTCGGTCGCGCCGGCCAGCGGCGCCGCGGACACGCAGTGCGGGCTTCGGCTCGCCTCTCGTGCTAGCCTCTCTATCACACTCTGGTCTCTCATGCCTACTCGTGTCTCTCCTCGGCGCCCGCCACGTTGCCCAGTCTCTGTCTGTTCTACGGCCGCCTTATCTGACGTCTCTCTGCGTCCTAGCTCTGTCGTTTCCTGTCTCTCTGGTTCCTCATCTCTCCAGTGGTCTCTCTCTCTGTCTCTACTTTCTGTCCTCTACTCTTTCCCACCGCCGGCCTCGTAGCGCATTGTGGCCTCTTCTCGCTTCTTCCTGCTTGCTGCTCGTCCTCTCTGTCGTGCCGTGCTCCGTGCTCGCGTCGATGCTCTTTCCGGTCACGTTGGCCCGAGTGCTGGTGTCTGAGTGGGATAAGATTTCGTCTCATTGCTCTCCTCCGCGTCATCGTGTCTTTTGCTCTACTGACGTCCGTGCCAATCCTGTCTCTGGTTCATAGAGATCTCTCGCTGGGGCGTCGTCGCTCTTAATATGTCGGTATTTGGGAGTCGTGTCAATTTTGACTCAGGTTTTGCTGTTCGTGTGGATGACGTTTTGGACGCTGTGTCGTAGTCCTGTTCCTGACTTCGTCGTTTCCCGTAAACTGTCATTCCGTACATATTCGCTGCTTAATACTCTGTTCGCACTGGGCTATTTTGTATGGTCGTGGGTGTGCTTCTATATTACATATCGCTTGGTGCTTTTCTGTTCTGCTTCGACGTTAATTGTTCAAAGCTGTGTTACGTCATATCGTGCTTGTGATTCTCTTTGCGATGCTACGGGTACGCTGTATTACATACTTACATTCTGTGTGTGGATCATATTCTCGGCTCATGCGTTTAGGTTCCGCTACTTCTACTATTCTGCGTCGGTGTGCATTGATCTACTCTACTAGTCTCTCGCCTATCTAGTCTTCTCTTTATTACAATCTTCTTGCTGCTTCGTGTCTCCTTTATCTTGATAAGTAGTGACCTCTTCTCTGGTATTTCATGCACTCCTTGTATTGTGTGCTTTTTACTTAACTCATTTTCTATGTTGTGTCTTGATTTCAATCTTATATTGTGCATACTACAGTGTGGTGCCTGGTATACGTCTCATGTCTTTCTACATTTGTCATTTTACCTCTGCTCTGAATCTCGATTTGCGCATCCATTACTTGATCTCTGCATCATATTCTTTATGAATTGTGTATCGCTCTATGTCCTCACTAGAATACCTGTCTTCATCTGTCCGGGTGACTCTCATCTCTGTTTCCTTTCTCGCCGAGCGGGAGTCGCTTAGCGGGCGCTGATACGGTATCGGCCTCTCGCAGTGCTGTCTCGTCTCCGCCGTGTTCGTCGGCCGCGTACACGTACCCTTCTCTGTTGCCGTGGTGTGCCGCGTCCGTACGCCTGTGTGACGTCACTGAGGCCAAGTGGTGCTTACCTCCTCCCTCGCCCGCCGTGCGCTGCAGTCCGTCGGTTCCGTGCCATAGCGTGCGTGCATCGCCGTGAGACGCTCGGTCAAGGTAGCGCCTTTCTTCTCGTTCCGTGGTTGGTGAGACGCTCGTAGTGCCTGGTAGCGAGTCGATCCCTTGCGTGCGCAGTGTGCCTGCAGTGCTCTGTGCTGTGTGAGTCCTGGGATCGCGTCAACTGCTTGTCATGTAGCGGTTCGTAGTTACTTCTCTCTCCCTCGAAATACTCCCTCTCCTGACTCGCATACGGTCGCGATAGTTCGGGCTCTACTCTCTCTTCCTGTGCTCGCTCGTTCGTACTGGTCTCGCGGTGCGCGCTCTCTTTTGCGGCGGTCTCTTTCCTCTCGTGGCCTGCGCTGCTGCGCTAGTGTGCACGTCGTTCCAGTGACCATTTGATGTCCCTGCTGCAGGTTTCGTCACGTGTGTCTTCGTGCATCTTTCCTGTGGGTCTGCTTCTCGTGATCTGCCGTTTCTGCTGCAAGTGTCTCCATCATCGTGTGTATTAGAGATACTACTCGCTTCACGCGTCCTGTCTGACTCTCGGAAGGCTCTGTCCTGCTCCATGTGCGGTGGTGTTTCTCCGGCCGTACGTAGGCTTGGCAGCCTCGGTCTCTGTGGGTGCCGTCCGATCATCGTGTCTTCCGTCTGTGTCGCTGGTCTCGCTGCTCTGCCTCTCTCTGTGTTCGTCGTCGCGTGCGTTTGGCCCTGGCTGTACTTCGGCCAAGTACTTCGCTCGGTTTACGTCTCCGAGCTTGAAGAATCGTCGGAAACTGGCTGAGGATGGACGCTAGTCGCCCATACGTGACGAGATTCTCCGACTAAGGCGGCGCGCGTTAGTCCAACGCGACGTCGCGCCCCTTGGCAGACCCCGAGCTCCCTGCGGCGCGCGCCAGGGCAATACGGCAAGCCCAGCGGCCGTGCCTGCCGTCTCCTTGGCTACTCTCACGCAAGCCTGGTGTCCTCGTCTGGCTCGCGGCGTCCTCTCGGCCATAGCTCTACTCACTGACTGCCGTCTAGCTCAGTAAATCGCCTGCGGGGTCCTTGTCCTGTCGTGTACGTTCTCTGTAAAGCGTGTCGCGGGCCTTCCTTGCCTCCGTGTCTGCCTTCTACTGTCCCACTCTGTCTCTGCCTGCTTTTCTCTGGTCCTCTTCTTTTCGGATGTCGTGTGCGTTCTGGCTGGGGTTCTTGCCTGGGTGAGGCTGGGGCTTGCGTGGTGTGTCTGCTCTGACGCTGCTCTAAGCTGTAGCTGTGTCACCTCTCTGATAACGTCTCTGCTGGATCGGAATCTGCTGCGTTTGATGCTTCCGTGCTGGGTTCACTCCTGTCCTGGGGTCTGATAAGCGTTTCCTTCCTTCGTGGATGCGCGGATCGTGCCTCTGTCTCTGGGTGCTGCCTCTGTCTCTTCTGTCTTCGTGTCTCTCTGTGTCTGCCTGCCCCTGTGTGCGTCTCTCCCTTTGTCTCTCTGCTCTCCACCCGGTCCTTTCGCCATGCAACCTGTTTGTTGCGTTCTCACTCGAGCTGGGCGGGAGTACAAAGCGACGCCGCTGCCCGCCGCCGAGCGGAGCTCAAAGAAGTCGTTTTGCAAGTTCGCGGATGCGCCTGGAGGCGCCTGGCGCGTGTGTGGTTGCGCTGTAGCACGGCCAGCGTACTGGGATGTGAAGGAACGCCTGGATAGCTAGATGATGGCCGCTCGCAATAGCGGCGGTGGGGTGAGTGGGAGTACGGACGGGTTGGACCTGTGGGAACGTGTGTGCTTTTTTTCGTGCGCTTAGCACTGCCAGGTCAGGTGGGGTGACCGCCCACCGCTCGGCTCCAGTGGGAGGATGAGCGGGAGACAACTGCGCTACAGGGGACCCGGCTGGGGGGTAGCGGTTTGTGCGGTTTGGTGGAGCTGAAGGTTCGGTGCCAGGGTAGCCCGACTGCCCTGGAGCTGATTCGACATCGGAGACAACGAGATCCGAGACACGCTGGTGAGACTGAGAGCGGTGTCGGTGACGGCCAGGGACGCTCGGCAGTTGGCGCGGGGGCCAAGAAGAACTCAGGGACCGCGGCTCGGCTGCTGGCGTGGTAACTAGTGGGGCCGCGGGGTCTCGTCTGGAAAGACTGTACGCCCCGGGCACGGCGCTACTAGGAGGGGTGGGGAGCAGAGAAGGGCGCTGCGCTTGCGTGTACGGAAGTGCGGTTATGTAATCTGTGTGGCTGGCCTGAGAGCTCCGGGAGGGCAGAGCTTTGCGGTAGCAGTGCTTAGGTGTCTCGGCTGCAGCCGCGTAGTACACTGGGTGCGAGGCGGTGTACGCTGACCAGCGGACAGCGGGCGTCAGCCAGGCGCCTCGAAGCCTTGCTGGGCTTGAGGGGTGTAAACTGTCCGCGGGGGCTGGGCAGGGAAGCTGCCAGGGAAGGGGGAGCAGCGGCGCTGGGAAAACGCTTTGGCTGGGGTGTAACCTGTGGGCGCTGGAGCTGACGCAGGCCGAAAGGTGCGAGCCGGCGCTGGCTGGCTGGGGTGTACTACGCTGCGCTTTGGGCATGCACAAGACTGACGCCAGGGAAGGACACGGGCGCTGGGCCTGCGGCTGCGCGTAGATGGACACAACCTGTGGGCGGGACTGCGCAGTTTTTGGGACCTTGGTCTATGAAGAGTGAGAGCGCAGCAGATCGCGCTGGTGCTTGCGGCGCTGTAGGGGTGCGGCTGGAGGGCTGACCCAGCGGAACGCTGGGCGAGGCCGGAGCGTCCCTCTGTTGCTGGGCCTTGGTGTGGTGTGAGATCGTATTGGACGGAATGCGAAGTCCTCTGCACCCCCATTGGGGAAGGGCGAAGCCATCAGGAGGGGCTCGACGTGGCTTGGGGTGATCCAACTGTGGCGGATCACTTGGCACGCCCCTGACGGCAGCGGGAAAGGGGAGGCGCGGGCTGCGGGCGCTTGGCCTGGGGTGTCACGGTTGAGCGCGGGGCTGCGGGGGATTGCTCGTCAGGAGCACGAGGCAACGCGAGCCAGGGGCACGGGTGGGAGGCCCGGGACTGGCGCGTGGTGATCGTTGGCCGGGGCCTAAAGCGAAAGAGCCGGAAACCTCCCCAAGGTGAGGGGGAAGGCGGGAGGTTCGGGGCGTCTCGGGCTCTCGGCATGCGGGTTCTGCTGGATGGACCATGGGCGTGCGGGCGGGGCGGCTTTCCGGGCTTGTTGGAACGGAACGTGCCGCTGAGACGGTCGCTGGGGGACAGCCCGGGAACGCGGTAGAGGGCCCCGATTCGGCAGGCGAGGGTTTGAAGGAGGGCAGCTCGCTGGCATGGAGAGATGGTGTAGTCTTGTGCGGTGCTTTCGTGCCGGCTTTCGGGAGATGGCTGGGACACGCGGCGCGCACCAAGAGAGGGGGAGTGTCAGACGTAGAGGGTTTGCCGAGCGATGAGGCCTCTTCGCGGGCCTGGGGATAGTTGGAGCTGAGCGCTGTGCGGTGAGGAGTAGGAGGCTGCCGAGCGAGACGGGCCCAAGGTGGTACGCTTGGAGCGAGGCGCACGGGAGACCAGTTAAAGTGGGGAGGGCAGAGCGGGTACGATCAAGGCAAGGACGAGGGGACGGGACCAGTGAGGGCCGAATATTGAGGCCAGTAGGCGCGCGGGTGCAAATAATGGAAAGCAGTAGTGAGGCGGCGCGCCGTCATAGTAGGTGACAGAGGGACGTGAAACGAGGCGGACAAATTAGAGCCAACGAAGGCGCCCGGCGAAGGGATGAAGCAAGGAGCGAGCGGGGAGAGGGCCGAATAGAGGGCTGATACGCGCGGCCAGGTGGATGGCAGAGCGTGGACTGGGGATTGAGGCCTAAATATTGAGCACAGCAAGGCCGCCCGCAAGTGATCGCGGGCGACCAGAGGCGAAATATTGAAGCCCTGAAGGGCCGCAGGTGAATGCGGAGCGCGAGGCGAGATATTGAGCCAGAAGGCGCCCGGCCCAAGGTGATGCCGGAGCGAGTCCGGCCGAAGCCGGAACTGGAGTCGGCCCGCCGTGAGGAGGCTGAGCGTGTGATGAGAGAGGGCGCTGAGGCACGGCGGGAGGAGGCGGATAAACGCGCCGAGCTGGAGCGTGCCAGGCGGGAGGAGGCCGCCGCCGCGCCACTCACGCCAGACAGCCCAGACGGCAGCGACCTGTCCTCCAAACGGTAAATAGCTGGCAACAATGGGAAACTAACGAAGAGCTTTATCCTTTCGGCGTTTTTCTGTGATATTAATGTTTTTCACCCGGTTTTTCGAACGTTGCGCGTTGCCGTTTCCGGTTTTTCGAAATTCTGTTTCAGATAAGGGGACATTGATATACGTGTTGACGTGCTGTTCTTTTGAATGGTATCTGCCATAGCTGTTAGTAACGTATCCCTCCTCGAGCGTACCTTGCAGTAACGATGTGTGACTGTCCGCTACATGAATGGACAAGACAGGGTCTCTGAAGGCGTTTGCTGTCCTCACAGACTGTGGATCAGCTCTTTTACTCGGAAAGTAGTCTGATCTGGCGAGGAGAATCATAATGTGGCTAAGTCAGTGTGTCTGCCGCGGTGTGTGACCGTTCCGTGTCTGTAATCGCAGGGGCTCGGCCGAGGGTTCCCCGGACGGACGGTCGACCGGCTCGTCGGAAGGCGAGGGAAGCCCCGCCGCCGCCTCCACCCCCGCCGCCGCTGACTCTGCACGGCCGCCCACCTCCCGTTCAGGTACGCCGTCAGACGGAGACTCAGCCGATGTCTGTCTGGTGGCTAACCAGGAGGTGCGGTGGGTGTCAGTCGCCCACTGAATCACGGCAGTGTTGTGTTTGGGGACGCTTAGGGAAGTGAAACTAACCGCTCGTGGATTGATTCGCGTCATGAATTCATACTCGTGTGTTATGTTCGATGTGTTCTGTCCGTACACTCGTTCGGCAGCACGTCTGTCCTGGGTTTCATCTTTTGATTTTGATGTGCCTGTATTGCCTTGGTGGCGCTTCTAACCGTTCGTGTACCGCCGGCTCGTCTCTGTACCGCCGGCTCGTCTCTGTACCGCCGGCTCGTCTCTGTACCGCCGGCTCGTCTCGCCGTTGTCTCGTCTGACCGTCTGTCTGTACCTCTCGATAGCCGGCTCGCCGTCGCCGGGGGTGAACGGCCTGGTAGCGTCGCTGGCGCCCGCCAGCCTGCCGGCCGGCAGGGGTCTCCGGCAGCGGCCGCCCACCCCCGCCCCCGCCGAGGACGACGAACCGGCCGCCAAGCGACGACGCACGCGACGCCGCCGCCGCCGAATCTCCGTCCGCAGCGGCAAAGGTGAAAGAGCGGGCGCGAATACGCGGTGGTATCGGGACGGGAATGTCGAGGTGGGTGCGTCAGTGGAAGAGAACAGAATATGCAGATTGTTGGTGCGTCAGATAGGTGGCTTCGGCCAGAATTCAGTGTTTTGCACGTGCCGATTCAACCAGGTGTTTCTGTGGTAGCTTACGGCCGGAGAGACAGTTGGGCGAGGCCTCGCGTCATTTATAGATGGACTGGTTGGGAAATCGGAGGGCATGTTGCCCTGGCCGAGTGCCATCATTGTCCGATTTGTACCGGCAGAGTTGGACCTCTGAGCGATCCGCGCTGTACTCATGGGGTCGATCTATTGCTCGACGTGGCGCTAAAAGTAGATCACCGGTCCGTATTAGATTCCACACACGGCCAATTCGGTTTGATGACATGAGCGATGCTGGTAGGCGGCCACGGCGGAAGCGGCCATCATTACGTTAACCGCGTCGGAAACGGATACAGCCGTTTATCGTTGGCTGCTACGTCAATCGGCCAACGCGTCCGGACGTCATTCTCAGGCCACTGACGTCATACGTCCCTATCGAGTTGTGTGCGTCAATGGGGTGGCTGGGTATAATCCCATGAGTCGTTGTGTATGCATCATGCAAGCTCAGTTAACAGTCTCAATTTCGTTGTCTTCTCCCCGCGCTGGTTCTGGGTCAAATCAATCCGGTGTACTCAATGCACCAAGCCGCCGGATTATCAGCTGCTTCTTTGAGAGACGATGTATTGTTTTGGTCTTGTGACGTCAGTGGTGCGTTGCCGCTTGTGCAGTGACTGACGTCCCTCTGTCCCGCCGCAGGTGTGAGCGACAGTGATGATCTCAACGACAGGAGCAACGGAGATCAGGGGGAGGCCGAACCCGACGCGCGACGGCCAGACAAGCCGTACAAGTACAATTTCATGCCTACGTTCGGTAAGTCGCATACGAACCGGCCATTTGAAAGTGTGTCGAACCATTTGGCGATTGGTTAAGGTTGTTTAAGGGTGTATTGCCTTGGTAAGCTTCGATCATTTAGTTGATCGTGCGATATCAATTTTGATGTTCTGTTTTGCTAGCCGGTGTTGACCCGAGTCCAGAAAACAGCGGAAGCGGACTGGCGTTCTCACTAAATCACTTCGGAGGTAGCTTAGTTTCCGATGCGTTCCTCATTCATGGTTCACTTTGTGGTTCCTGTGTCTGTTATTACGAGGAATTGCACTGTATCCAGCCTGGTTACCGTCATTCTCTGCCGTGTCGCCGGCCGGCTCCCCGCCCGTCACCACCGGCGCCTGACGGTGCTGACGCGTCTGACGGTGCTGACGCGCCTGACGGTGCCGACGCGTCTGACGGTGCTGACGCGCCTGACGGTGCCGACGCGTCTGACGGTGCTGACGCGCCTGACGGTGCCGCCGTGTTCTGACGCGTCTGACCGTGCCGCCTGGCGGTGCTGACGCGTCTGACGGTGCCGCCTGACGGTGCTGACGCGTCTGACGGTGCTGCCTGACGGTGCTGACGCGTCTGACGGTGCCGCCTGCTCTGACGCGTCTGACGGTGCCGACGCGTCTGACGGTGCCGCCATGTTCTGACGCGCCTGACGGTGCCGCCGTGTTCTGACGCACCTGACGGTGCCGCCTGCTCTGACGCGTCTGACGGTGCCGCCATGTTCTGACGCGTCTGACCGTCCCGCCATGTTCTGACGCGTCTGACCCTGTTCTGCCCGGCAGATGATGACGCCGATCGCGAGACGCGAATCCAGGTGCTCACCGATCAGATTGACAAGCTGCGTGACCGCTACTCGACGGTCAAGGGCGAGCTGGGCCGGGTCCACCGGCGCATCAAAAAGCTGAAGAAGAAGCACCGCGACCGTGAGTGCAGAGTTACTGATCCGGACGGCTGAGGGTTGTTCTGGTCTGTCGCAGACCGATCTGGCCCCTGGCTGAGTCTGACAGAACTAGTTTGTCATTTGGCCCTTAGCGGCACAGAGGTGCTGCTTATATATCGGTCTTTGCTGATCCCGACTGGCTTCTGATTTTTTACCCAAAGTCTGTCTTGTTTCTGAAGTTCTTGCAACAAAAGATGGCACGAAAACTTAAGTAGTTTAACTCTGCATTACACGCTGACAAGTAGTTCATCCAGCGGAAAGCGAGCTTAATTAGCGAGTCGCCGTCCGGACACGAGGTGGCATTAGCGAGCTTCATTATGTTCCTAGTGCTTAAAGCTTTCTGGGCCCTAAGTCCGTTGTCGCTATGAACAATGCCACCAGATTCCAATCAGTCTGTGACAGACATGTGCCAAGATCCAAAAACGATCCGGGATCCAGGATCCATAAGATTTGGGATTTTGTTGGATCCCGCAGGGTCATTTTGTCGTGGGATCCTGTGGATCTTGGATCATGTACAATTATTTGTTGTGGGATCCCATGGATCCTGGAACCTGGAGAAGGAAAAACGTCGTGAGATCCTGTGAATCCTGGAAAATCCGTTTGTCGTGGGATCTTGTGGATCTTGTGAAGCATGTTTCACTTTTTATGGTGCTAAAATATACGAATGCATGTATTTCATGCTTTTAAAACTCCCTCAATCAATGGCAATGGTGTGAGATTTACATGTGGTGATCGGATATGTGCCAAGATCCAAAAAAGATCCGGGATCCGTGATTCGTAGGATATAAGATATGGAATATAGAATCTTGTTGAATCTTGGATCCTGCGGGCTCATTTTGTCAATGGATCCTGGAAAATCATTTTTCGTGGGATCCTATGAATCTTGGATCCTGTGGGAAAAAAATCCTCTAGATCTTGGATCCTGGAAAATCAGTTTGTCGTGGTATCTTGGATCCTTTTTTGGCCTTGGCACATGTCTGGTCTGGTATATCATTGTTCATCTCTTGATACCAAAATAAATTGACTATGCACTTGGTGCCTTTGTGTGCGTCTCATCCGTCTTCTTGATATGTAATGTCTATCCACTGGCCCGCACCTCCCAAGCGCGACTTGACCTGTGCCGCCTCCTGACACGTCACAACAGTGTGTGACGCTTCCGCTTCCCTGTCGCTGACATCGCCCCTGTGAGACCCCTGTGACGCTCCTGACAACCCTGTGATACCCCTGTGACGCCCCTGTGATACCCCTGTGACGCCCCTGTGACGCCCCTGTGATACCCCTGTGATGCCCCTGTGACACCCCTGCGTGACGCCCCTGTGTGACGCCCCTCCGTCTGCCGTTACAGTGCCGGTCCCGCCGTCCGAGTCGGTGAAGAAGTTGCGCCCGTCCTTCGTCACGCCGTGAGCTGCTGACGACCCGTCTAATCGTCACTGGCGGCGGCGGCCGGCGGGCGCGCTGCCCGTTCCACAGCTGTGATCTGTTTTACCTTGGTTGAGACAACGGTGGCCGCGCCCTGACCTGGCTCGCCGGTCGGCTTGTCGCCCGGCGGCCCAGCGAGACTATTTATTTGTGACGGCCGGCGGCGCTCGGCGCCGGTGGCGGGGGCGGCGCCGCGCGAACAGGTCCCCCGGCGCCCATCGGCGCGCCCGGCGAACCCCGGAGGCAGACTGATAGACAGAGAGAGAGAGGATTTTACGCACGGTTTTATGGTCGACTGCTGCTGTCGAGTGGTTTTACGTGTACAAATTATTATTTGAATTTGTTTTATGCATCCATGTGCTTCTGACTCATTTTGTACATTCTTGTAAATAAACTCGCTGGAAATGTACGGATTCTGATCAGCTGTTTTCTTGTTGGTGTGATACTGCTAGCTGGCGGCAAGGAAGCGCCAGTTTATAAATTGATGAGTTGCATACGGAATTTAATCTTAATTCGGAGTTGTTGATTGTGTTTTTTTTCTCGTTTGATTTAATATGGAGACAACGTGGGTGGAACAACAGAAGATGACGTGTTTACGAGGAGACGCGCGAGCCTGCATCGTGTGAGCTAAAATGATGAAACTTGTTATGCCGTGGTGAACTACTAACTTCTGAGAGTCAATCTCGTACCATGACACTGACGCTCGTCAGGACATGACGTGGGCTCGGTTTGCAATTCTGACTATCGCAGATACGGTGCGTGGAGGGAATATCTCCGACCAGCACTGTCCCCAGCTGGTGTTGAGAAATGTCGTCGGACTTCCCGGCGGGATTTGCGCTGTCATCGAAGCTGCGGTCGGACGTGCTGGGACGAGCTGCTGCTATCGGGTTCTGACGCTACGAGCTTCACCACCACAGAGGGGCATGAGTCATATATGCCGTGGCATGAGGCACGTAGCCAGGATTCGTCCAGGGGCGGCGCCTCGAAAGGGCCCTTTCCGAGCGTTAAAAGGGCGGATGAAAAGACACGTTACAAGGATGAAGAAGGCAATCCCTGTGTGGGCCATACCAACTTTTAGGAGCTGGAGTTAGCAAACTGCCATATAAACTTTGGAAGCAGCGACATCAATTTGGAATCAGCGATACTATCTTCCAATATTGTTTAGGCTCAAGACCTGAATCTCTTCAAATAATTGTACTGCGAAGCGGCGCGAAAATTGTAGTCTTATGCCCTGTATATGCATTTGCATCAATGCGTCACATCGCTTATGGTGCGCAACTCTAAAAATGTTATTGTACATTTTAACCCTCGCCCGGGTAGTGCAAAGTCACTGCGTGTCCGGGTAGGGGCGTACGACCCCCTTGGGCGTGTTTCGACCTCTAATTGAGCTAGAGCTTCGATTAAAAAACGAGCGTTTTTTCTTTGTGACGAAAGAGGAAGCCATTGACATATGATTTTAAAAGTCCTGGGTCAATAGGGTGACTTCTGAGTCAGATTGTCAAAACCAAATGCTACAAATCGTAAATGTGTTGAAAATTGAATACTGATCGAGCCAAAAGGCAAAGGAACATCTTATGCTTAATACATGCCAAATTTGAAATCAGCGTCACAAAATGACGCTTTAAAAATGCCAAATTAAAAAAGGTCATGCAGGTCATCCGAGATCAGTGACCTCGGTTGACCTTTGTAAGGGCATGACCCCAGAGAAACATATAACTGTCAAATGACTCCAATATTTGAAATCAGCGTCAAAAACTGTCCTAAAAGCGTCCAGAATCACAAAAAGTCATCGGAGGTCAGTGACCTCGGTTGACCTCAGAAAAGGTCAGTCGAGGTCACATTCTCAGCAGAAG